>OY482675.1:15915170-15921971 GCA_960531455.1 Urophora cardui | reverse complement strand
TTCGCCCCACATCGAGGTTCCCTCTATGGAGAGATGCCTCGATATGCGACTTAAGCCCCTTCGCCGCGGCAAGGCGACCAACGTGAAGGAGTGGTTTAGATTAAAAATTAATAATTCATATAGTATTCATCTTGAGAAAGAGTGTTGAGAAACAAATGTAATAGATGTTAAAGCAACTTCAATACTATATTATTTCATATATTCAAATCGCTCTGTTAGTGAATACACACTATGTATTTCCATAAGAAACTGATATATGTACAATCAAATAGATTTCTATGGTATTATAATATACATACTAAAAATCATTTCATTCTAATTAAACGATTTTCACAGTAGATTCACGTGGTACTACCGCACATAATAGGGTATACAGAATTTCGAAAAAGTGGGAACTTCCCGGAATATAGGCCCAAATGTGGACCCAGAGTGACCCAGCAAGTGTTTGAGCAATATGGGTATCAAACTAAAGGTGCTGAGCAGGCCTTCAACATAGAGTTATTTTCATTGCGATGCCTAGGCCGGGTCCCCAAATATGGGTCAAAACGTGGACCCGGATGACCCTCGAATGCTTCTAGGCGATATTGGTATCAAATGAAAGCTGTCGAACAAGGCTTCAACATACAGATATTTTCATTGTTATTTTTGGAGTCGGTTTCCCAGAAATGGTTCAAGTAGTGAGCTCGGATGGTGATGGGTGGTCTCGATAAAGGTAAAGGTAAATGTACAGGTAAAGGTAAAGGTAAAGGTAAAGGTAAAGGTAAAGGTAAAGGTAAAGGTAAAGGTAAAGGTAAAGGTAAAGGTAAAGGTAAAGGTAAAGGTAAAGGTAAAGGTAAAGGTAAAGGTAAAGGTAAAGGTAAAGGTAAAGGTAAAAGTAAAGGTAAAGATAAAGAGAGAGACCCATTATAACATATAAGCTTTTGTTTGTCGCTGCGAAGCGGGACGGGTATTTGCTAGTAATGATAATAATAATAATAATAATAATAATAATAATAATAATAATAATAATAATAATAATAATAATAATAATAATAATAATAATAATAATAATAATAATAATAATAATAATAATAATAATAATAATAATAATAATAATAATAATAATAATAATAATAATAATAATAATAATAATAATAATAATAATAATAATAATAATAATAATAATAATAATAATAATAATAATAATAATAATAATAATAATAATAATAATAATAATAATAATAATAATAATAATAATAATAATAATAATAATAATAATAATAATAATAATAATAATAATAATAATAATAATAATAATAATAATAATAATAATAATAATAATAATAATAATAATAATAATAATAATAATAATAATAATAATAATAATAATAATAATAATAATAATAATAATAATAATAATAATAATAATAATAATAATAATAATAATAATAATAATAATAATAATAATAATAATAATAATAATAATAATAATAATAATAATAATAATAATAATAATAATAATAATAATAATAATAATAATAATAATAATAATAATAATAATAATAATAATAATAATAATAATAATAATAATAATAATAATAATAATAATAATAATAATAATAATAATAATAATAATAAT
The DNA here is from genome assembly GCA_960531455.1 of Urophora cardui. Lineage (NCBI taxonomy): Eukaryota > Metazoa > Arthropoda > Insecta > Diptera > Tephritidae > Urophora > Urophora cardui. The sequence continues at coordinate 15,920,353 of OY482675.1, read as the reverse complement.
AATAATAATAATAATAATAATAATAATAATAATAATAATAATAATAATAATAATAATAATAATAATAATAATAATAATAATAATAATAATAATAATAATAATAATAATAATAATAATAATAATAATAATAATAATAATAATAATAATAATAATAATAATAATAATAATAATAATAATAATAATAATAATAATAATAATAATAATAATAATAATAATAATAATAATAATAATAATAATAATAATAATAATAATAATAATAATAATAATAATAATAATAATAATAATAATAATAATAATAATAATAATAATAATAATAATAATAATAATAATAATAATAATAATAATAATAATAATAATAATAATAATAATAATAATAATAATAATAATAATAATAATAATAATAATAATAATAATAATAATAATAATAATAATAATAATAATAATAATAATAATAATAATAATAATAATAATAATAATAATAATAATAATAATAATAATAATAATAATAATAATAATAATAATAATAATAATAATAATAATAATAATAATAATAATAATAATAATAATAATAATAATAATAATAATAATAATAATAATAATAATAATAATAATAATAATAATAATAATAATAATAATAATAATAATAATAATAATAATAATAATAATAATAATAATAATAATAATAATAATAATAATAATAATAATAATAATAATAATAATAATAATAATAATAATAATAATAATAATAATAATAATAATAATAATAATAATAATAATAATAATAATAATAATAATAATAATAATAATAATAATAATAATAATAATAATAATAATAATAATAATAATAATAATAATAATAATAATAATAATAATAATAATAATAATAATAATAATAATAATAATAATAATAATAATAATAATAATAATAATAATAATAATAATAATAATAATAATAATAATAATAATAATAATAATAATAATAATAATAATAATAATAATAATAATAATAATAATAATAATAATAATAATAATAATAATAATAATAATAATAATAATAATAATAATAATAATAATAATAATAATAATAATAATAATAATAATAATAATAATAATAATAATAATAATAATAATAATAATAATAATAATAATAATAATAATAATAATAATAATAATAATAATAATAATAATAATAATAATAATAATAATAATAATAATAATAATAATAATAATAATAATAATAATAATAATAATAATAATAATAATAATAATAATAATAATAATAATAATAATAATAATAATAATAATAATAATAATAATAATAATAATAATAATAATAATAATAATAATAATAATAATAATAATAATAATAATAATAATAATAATAATAATAATAATAATAATAATAATAATAATAATAATAATAATAATAATAATAATAATAATAATAATAATAATAATAATAATAATAATAATAATAATAATAATAATAATAATAATAATAATAATAATAATAATAATAATAATAATAATAATAATAATAATAATAATAATAATAATAATAATAATAATAATAATAATAATAATAATAATAATAATAATAATAATAATAATAATAATAATAATAATAATAATAATAATAATAATAATAATAATAATAATAATAATAATAATAATAATAATAATAATAATAATAATAATAATAATAATAATAATAATAATAATAATAATAATAATAATAATAATAATAATAATAATAATAATAATAATAATAATAATAATAATAATAATAATAATAATAATAATAATAATAATAATAATAATAATAATAATAATAATAATAATAATAATAATAATAATAATAATAATAATAATAATAATAATAATAATAATAATAATAATAATAATAATAATAATAATAATAATAATAATAATAATAATAATAATAATAATAATAATAATAATAATAATAATAATAATAATAATAATAATAATAATAATAATAATAATAATAATAATAATAATAATAATAATAATAATAATAATAATAATAATAATAATAATAATAATAATAATAATAATAATAATAATAATAATAATAATAATAATAATAATAATAATAATAATAATAATAATAATAATAATAATAATAATAATAATAATAATAATAATAATAATAATAATAATAATAATAATAATAATAATAATAATAATAATAATAATAATAATAATAATAATAATAATAATAATAATAATAATAATAATAATAATAATAATAATAATAATAATAATAATAATAATAATAATAATAATAATAATAATAATAATAATAATAATAATAATAATAATAATAATAATAATAATAATAATAATAATAATAATAATAATAATAATAATAATAATAATAATAATAATAATAATAATAATAATAATAATAATAATAATAATAATAATAATAATAATAATAATAATAATAATAATAATAATAATAATAATAATAATAATAATAATAATAATAATAATAATAATAATAATAATAATAATAATAATAATAATAATAATAATAATAATAATAATAATAATAATAATAATAATAATAATAATAATAATAATAATAATAATAATAATAATAATAATAATAATAATAATAATAATAATAATAATAATAATAATAATAATAATAATAATAATAATAATAATAATAATAATAATAATAATAATAATAATAATAATAATAATAATAATAATAATAATAATAATAATAATAATAATAATAATAATAATAATAATAATAATAATAATAATAATAATAATAATAATAATAATAATAATAATAATAATAATAATAATAATAATAATAATAATAATAATAATAATAATAATAATAATAATAATAATAATAATAATAATAATAATAATAATAATAATAATAATAATAATAATAATAATAATAATAATAATAATAATAATAATAATAATAATAATAATAATAATAATAATAATAATAATAATAATAATAATAATAATAATAATAATAATAATAATAATAATAATAATAATAATAATAATAATAATAATAATAATAATAATAATAATAATAATAATAATAATAATAATAATAATAATAATAATAATAATAATAATAATAATAATAATAATAATAATAATAATAATAATAATAATAATAATAATAATAATAATAATAATAATAATAATAATAATAATAATAATAATAATAATAATAATAATAATAATAATAATAATAATAATAATAATAATAATAATAATAATAATAATAATAATAATAATAATAATAATAATAATAATAATAATAATAATAATAATAATAATAATAATAATAATAATAATAATAATAATAATAATAATAATAATAATAATAATAATAATAATAATAATAATAATAATAATAATAATAATAATAATAATAATAATAATAATAATAATAATAATAATAATAATAATAATAATAATAATAATAATAATAATAATAATAATAATAATAATAATAATAATAATAATAATAATAATAATAATAATAATAATAATAATAATAATAATAATAATAATAATAATAATAATAATAATAATAATAATAATAATAATAATAATAATAATAATAATAATAATAATAATAATAATAATAATAATAATAATAATAATAATAATAATAATAATAATAATAATAATAATAATAATAATAATAATAATAATAATAATAATAATAATAATAATAATAATAATAATAATAATAATAATAATAATAATAATAATAATAATAATAATAATAATAATAATAATAATAATAATAATAATAATAATAATAATAATAATAATAATAATAATAATAATAATAATAATAATAATAATAATAATAATAATAATAATAATAATAATAATAATAATAATAATAATAATAATAATAATAATAATAATAATAATAATAATAATAATAATAATAATAATAATAATAATAATAATAATAATAATAATAATAATAATAATAATAATAATAATAATAATAATAATAATAATAATAATAATAATAATAATAATAATAATAATAATAATAATAATAATAATAATAATAATAATAATAATAATAATAATAATAATAATAATAATAATAATAATAATAATAATAATAATAATAATAATAATAATAATAATAATAATAATAATAATAATAATAATAATAATAATAATAATAATAATAATAATAATAATAATAATAATAATAATAATAATAATAATAATAATAATAATAATAATAATAATAATAATAATAATAATAATAATAATAATAATAATAATAATAATAATAATAATAATAATAATAATAATAATAATAATAATAATAATAATAATAATAATAATAATAATAATAATAATAATAATAATAATAATAATAATAATAATAATAATAATAATAATAATAATAATAATAATAATAATAATAATAATAATAATAATAATAATAATAATAATAATAATAATAATAATAATAATAATAATAATAATAATAATAATAATAATAATAATAATAATAATAATAATAATAATAATAATAATAATAATAATAATAATAATAATAATAATAATAATAATAATAATAATAATAATAATAATAATAATAATAATAATAATAATAATAATAATAATAATAATAATAATAATAATAATAATAATAATAATAATAATAATAATAATAATAATAATAATAATAATAATAATAATAATAATAATAATAATAATAATAATAATAATAATAATAATAATAATAATAATAATAATAATAATAATAATAATAATAATAATAATAATAATAATAATAATAATAATAATAATAATAATAATAATAATAATAATAATAATAATAATAATAATAATAATAATAATAATAATAATAATAATAATAATAATAATAATAATAATAATAATAATAATAATAATAATAATAATAATAATAATAATAATAATAATAATAATAATAATAATAATAATAATAATAATAATAATAATAATAATAATAATAATAATAATAATAATAATAATAATAATAATAATAATAATAATAATAATAATAATAATAATAATAATAATAATAATAATAATAATAATAATAATAATAATAATAATAATAATAATAATAATAATAATAATAATAA
>OY482675.1:15905170-15907670 GCA_960531455.1 Urophora cardui | reverse complement strand
ATAATAATAATAATAATAATAATAATAATAATAATAATAATAATAATAATAATAATAATAATAATAATAATAATAATAATAATAATAATAATAATAATAATAATAATAATAATAATAATAATAATAATAATAATAATAATAATAATAATAATAATAATAATAATAATAATAATAATAATAATAATAATAAATAATAATAATAATAATAATAATAATAATAATAATAATAATAATAATAATAATAATAATAATAATAATAATAATAATAATAATAATAATAATAATAATAATAATAATAATAATAATAATAATAATAATAATAATAATAATAATAATAATAATAATAATAATAATAATAATAATAATAATAATAATAATAATAATAATAATAATAATAATAATAATAATAATAATAATAATAATAATAATAATAATAATAATAATAATAATAATAATAATAATAATAATAATAATAATAATAATAATAATAATAATAATAATAATAATAATAATAATAATAATAATAATAATAATAATAATAATAATAATAATAATAATAATAATAATAATAATAATAATAATAATAATAATAATAATAATAATAATAATAATAATAATAATAATAATAATAATAATAATAATAATAATAATAATAATAATAATAATAATAATAATAATAATAATAATAATAATAATAATAATAATAATAATAATAATAATAATAATAATAATAATAATAATAATAATAATAATAATAATAATAATAATAATAATAATAATAATAATAATAATAATAATAATAATAATAATAATAATAATAATAATAATAATAATAATAATAATAATAATAATAATAATAATAATAATAATAATAATAATAATAATAATAATAATAATAATAATAATAATAATAATAATAATAATAATAATAATAATAATAATAATAATAATAATAATAATAATAATAATAATAATAATAATAATAATAATAATAATAATAATAATAATAATAATAATAATAATAATAATAATAATAATAATAATAATAATAATAATAATAATAATAATAATAATAATAATAATAATAATAATAATAATAATAATAATAATAATAATAATAATAATAATAATAATAATAATAATAATAATAATAATAATAATAATAATAATAATAATAATAATAATAATAATAATAATAATAATAATAATAATAATAATAATAATAATAATAATAATAATAATAATAATAATAATAATAATAATAATAATAATAATAATAATAATAATAATAATAATAATAATAATAATAATAATAATAATAATAATAATAATAATAATAATAATAATAATAATAATAATAATAATAATAATAATAATAATAATAATAATAATAATAATAATAATAATAATAATAATAATAATAATAATAATAATAATAATAATAATAATAATAATAATAATAATAATAATAATAATAATAATAATAATAATAATAATAATAATAATAATAATAATAATAATAATAATAATAATAATAATAATAATAATAATAATAATAATAATAATAATAATAATAATAATAATAATAATAATAATAATAATAATAATAATAATAATAATAATAATAATAATAATAATAATAATAATAATAATAATAATAATAATAATAATAATAATAATAATAATAATAATAATAATAATAATAATAATAATAATAATAATAATAATAATAATAATAATAATAATAATAATAATAATAATAATAATAATAATAATAATAATAATAATAATAATAATAATAATAATAATAATAATAATAATAATAATAATAATAATAATAATAATAATAATAATAATAATAATAATAATAATAATAATAATAATAATAATAATAATAATAATAATAATAATAATAATAATAATAATAATAATAATAATAATAATAATAATAATAATAATAATAATAATAATAATAATAATAATAATAATAATAATAATAATAATAATAATAATAATAATAATAATAATAATAATAATAATAATAATAATAATAATAATAATAATAATAATAATAATAATAATAATAATAATAATAATAATAATAATAATAATAATAATAATAATAATAATAATAATAATAATAATAATAATAATAATAATAATAATAATAATAATAATAATAATAATAATAATAATAATAATAATAATAATAATAATAATAATAATAATAATAATAATAATAATAATAATAATAATAATAATAATAATAATAATAATAATAATAATAATAATAATAATAATAATAATAATAATAATAATAATAATAATAATAATAATAATAATAATAATAATAATAATAATAATAATAATAATAATAATAATAATAATAATAATAATAATAATAATAATAATAATAATAATAATAATAATAATAATAATAATAATAATAATAATAATAATAATAATAATAATAATAATAATAATAATAATAATAATAATA
>OY482675.1:15772670-15902670 GCA_960531455.1 Urophora cardui | reverse complement strand
TTACCAAGCTTGAAACAGAAATAGACTTGGCAGATTACAGGAGAAAATTACATTCAGAGTTTACTAAACTCCATCCAGAATTCCCGCTCACTTTTGCGAAACCGCAACAACGACTGGCTGACCAGCTGCGCTTAATATTAAAGAAAAATCTATTACCTGTCCCGATCAAAGACCGCATACGGGAAGAAATAAAATGCGAACTTAATACAGCCAGCCTCGCAGAGATTGCGCTTGAACAGGATCCGATCCCAAGCACCTCCGGTAGATCAAGTGAACTGCAGAGGACTTCAACTGATGTTATGGACGCAGAAACTCAACAGACAGATATCACAATAGAAGAAGCAGAAAATGAAAATGCAGAACATGTAGTAGATGTTATCGACGCAGAAACTCAACAAACAGATATCACTCTAGAAGAAACAGAAAATGAAAATGTAGAGTATGAAATAGGTAATGATGTTTTAGAGGAACTAAGGTTTAAGTTTGATACGTGGAGAGAGTACGATCCTACCTGTCGGCCGCCTATCCCCAAAATAAAGATGAACGCAAGAGCGAGGCAGGAAATTCAGGGAGTCAATGCAGCCCTACAAGGGCTAGTAGAACAAAGCGAGGATTTGTACACCCTGCACGCTCTAATATACGCAGCTGCTCAAACCGTGGTCTCGCGCCTTGGCTTGGCCCCGCGGGTTCACCAGCCAAGAAATCCGCGAAACCTGACAAATGAACCGGCATGGCTAAAACGAATCAATAATAAAATCGTGAAGCTCAGAAAGGAATTGGGGAGAATAATGGCATATAATAGAGGCAATCAAAGCAGGCGAATGAAAAACAAAATTAATCAGATCTGTCGAACTTATCAAATGCACACACGAAGAGAAAGAAATCAATTCAATATTCAAGCAGTCTCAGATACAATAAAACAGAGACTGACTGTTATGGTTAACCGGCGGAAAAAGTATGTAACATCGATTACACGGAAGAAAAACAATGCATGCTTCAAAAACAACGAAAAGAAATTTTATAGAAATTTAAGAGATAAGGGATGTTCAGAGCATGAAGTACCGCCAATCGATCTAATCCAAAAATATTGGTCGAAGCTATGGTCTAATCCTAAAGAACACAACAAAGAGGCAACATGGCTACAGAAAGTAAGGGAGAACGCGGTGAATATTCAGCCGATGGGTGAACCTACCATAACCTTGGAATTGCTTAAGAAAGTCATCTTACGCATGCAAAACTGGAAAGCACCTGGGCCAGACAAGATTCAAAATTTTTGGTACAAACAATTTTCCCTAGTTCATGGGAAGCTGGCATATCTGCTTAATGAGTCGCTTACGCAGGCAGATAAGGTTCCGAAGTTTATGACAAAAGGCATTACATACCTCCTTCCCAAATCTGCAGACTTTAAAAGAGACCCCTCTAAAGCTCGCCCAATAACCTGCCTGTGCACGCTATACAAAATCACAACCTCATGTATAAACCAGATAATATACGAACACATTACTGCTAATAAAGTGATGTTCGAAGAACAAAAGGGGTGTGCCAAAGGCGCCAAGGGCTGTAAGGAGCAACTTGTCATAGACCAGGTTATTCTGGAACAAGCGACAAAAAATAAGCGAAACCTATTCACTGCGTATATTGATTATCAGAAGGCCTTTGACAGTGTACCACACACATGGCTAATGGAGGTATTAAAACTGTATAATGTAAACTCAATACTCATATCATATTTAGAAACCTTAATGCACGAATGGCACACGAATATTGAAGTTAAAACACCAGTATCTACGCATCGCACGGACGATATCAACATATCAAGAGGCATCTTCCAAGGAGATAGTTTAAGCCCACTCTGGTTTTGCTTAGCACTTAACCCTCTGAGTCTGCTGCTCAATTCCACTAACTATGGTTATCCCATCGAAAAACGAGGGCGACGGACTAACCACCTGATCTACATGGATGACATAAAACTATATGCATCTACAAAATCCCACCTCGAGATCTTGATCGACATAGTGAGTGAATATAGCAGAGATGTTGGAATGACATTTGGCCTAGATAAGTGCAAAACGGTCAGTGTAGTCAGGGGAAAATTTACGAGCACAGAGGTATTTTCTGAAACTGTACCTTTTAGTGCAGTGGAAGACGACGAGCTATACAAATACCTCGGCATATGCCAGAATAGTCGAGTGCAGCAGAAGCATATGAAAAGTTCACTTAAAAACGAATGCATGGGGCGAGTGCATAAAATATGTAAAGCTCAACTGAATGGCAAAAATCTTATCAAGGCGATAAACACCTTCGCCTTGCCGATCCTCACGTACAGCTTTGGCATCATAAAGTGGACAAATACGAAAAATCCGAACCACGCTTACTAAATATAAAGCACACCATCCCAAAGCATGTGTTGAAAGAATGATGGTACCAAGATCAATAGGAGGTAGAGGGCTCATTGACCTGCATCTACTTCATGACAAACAGCTTCAGAACCAAAGAGTATACTTCCATCATAAATCGCATTCATCGGAATTTATTCAAGCTGTTTGCACAAACGACAAGAATTATACCCAACTCAATCTGTCGCAAGAAGTGTTCCATACCCAAGCAGCATCTGTAGAACAAAAAAAGCAAGACTGGGCTGCAAAGCAACTGCATGGTCGGCATTACAATGCACTGCAAAGTACTCACGTTGACAATAGAGCATCAAACGCATGGATGCAAAAAGGAAGCCTCTTTATGGAAACGGAGGGATTTGTGACAGCAATCCAGGATGAAGTCATACCAACTAGAAATTATTTAAGGCATATTACCAAAGACACAAGCGTTGAAGATGTCTGTCGAAGATGTAGCTGTTCGAATGAAACAATAAGCCACGTTATTTCGGGATGCTCTGCTCTGGCGTCAACAGAATATTTAAACAGACATAATCATGTCGCAATTATACTCTACCTGGAGCTCCTGAAAAAATTTGATGTCGCCGTGAATGAAAACAGATATTATGTGTATCAGCCGGAGCCAATAGTTGAAAATGTAAACGCAAAGATCTTTTACAATAGGACAATATACACTGTACAAAGGAATGACCACAATAGACCTGATATTGTTGTTGTTGATAAGATCTCAAATCAGGCTTGGCTTGTTGACATTACCATCCCTCTCACAAAAAATTTGGAACGGTCCTTCCGCGAAAAATGCACAAAATACACGAAGCTTGCTACAGAGATAATGTGGAATTTGGCCCAAGTCAGTATAATACAATTGTGGTATCGGCAACTGGTGTTATACCAATAAGCCTCCAAAATATGCTCCGAAAAATGGATATAAAACCATCGATTGTCCCGAAAATGCAAAAAGCAGTGCTATTAGACACATGCAATATCGTCCGCAGATTTTTACATCAGTGAAGTGGCTCAAAGATATCTCTGCCTAGTCTAATATTTAAATATTCAAGTCTAGTACCTAACCACTAAGTAATAGTTTAATATTATTTTAAGTTTAATTTAATTTAATTTTACCTGGGCTTAGGTCCCGTAAATTAAAATAGTTGTACCAGAAAATGTGATATATGCATATAATAATAATAATAATAATAATAATAATAATAATAATAATAATAATAATAATAATAATAATAATAATAATAATAATAATAATAATAATAATAATAATAATAATAATAATAATAATAATAATAATAATAATAATAATAATAATAATAATAATAATAATAATAATAATAATAATAATAATAATAATAATAATAATAATAATAATAATAATAATAATAATAATAATAATAATAATAATAATAATAAAAATAATAATAATAATTTTTAGGCATAATTATGTATGTATGAGAAAACAAATATTGATTGTTCCATATGTTTTTTGTATAACAATGTGTTGTGTTCTTCTTTTTTATTTTAATAAACCAGACTCCTTGAAGAAGGCGGAAAAGACACCGAAACGCGTAGGAGAATTTAAGGAAACTCTTTGTTTTGCTTAATTTCCAACTGGCCTAAATACATATGGCCTAAATTTTACAATTTTAGTTTGGAAAATGTCATGGTAGAAATTGATTAAAGTAGAATATCCAAGGAACGCCTACGCGGATATACAAAAGTTATATGTCGTTGCAAACAGAATTAATAGGAGATTGCTCTAAAATAGTTCAACAGAGAAAAGTTATGGTACAATATATCACTTAACCTATGAAAAAGGAGTTTTTGGCCCCTAACTCCATATTTCGGGGGTGTATTGGAAATTCTAATTATGCAGTCTTCGTATGTTTGGCCATACAATTGCTTGTAATGAAAAAAAGTTTTTTGGTTCTCCTGAAAATTTTTGAATTTTGAGTTGTGCCCCTTTATGATTTAGGGTGCGATATGTTAACCTCGAATAAAGTACTTTCAGTTTTTTTTATTTTGTCACACAGTGTAATAATTACACTGGATCACAAAATAAATTTTTGATGTGTAAACATCTTTATTTTAGCTACGTAGAAGCACAGTTGGGCAAAATTTATTCGAATAAGAATAATAGATGAATACATTTTTTTAATTTTTATTTGAATAATAAATAATTTCGTTTATACAAACAAAAAATTATTCGAATAATAGATAAGTTTCATTTACATATGTAAGAACAAACAAACATACAAACAAAAAAAATATACAAATTTTTTTTTACTATTACTCAGTTGTTTTTTTTGTTGTACCCTGAGTTTTTATTTATTATTTGAAATAACGAATAAACCTCAGAATAATTATTCGAATGAATTTATCTGAATAAAATTTGAAAAATAAATTTTTATTCAAATAATTATCTAAATAAAAATTTATTCGAATAATGCCCAAGTCTGCGCAGAAGTGATTTTTGGGAAATCTGTCACCATCCTCTTACAGTCCTATTCTGAGCGTTACCGCCAAATTACTTTGCTGGTAATTTATGTTGCTGGAAATTGTTACCATCTTTTCAATTGGTATTCTGGCACAAATGGCAACGCTGTCAAAGCATTTCCATACGAACGGAATGGAATCGGGCTACAAATGGTAACAAAATGTTACCACGTATTGAGGTGGCAACCTTATTCTCCCGCTGGCAGAATACGACAATGTGTTTAAAGTACCAGATTCTTCATTTCACCAGTAAAGTATGTTACCATACCGGAATAAGGCCGCTAGTGTTAGTGTGCTGCTCTGTCCGTGTGAATAGCTTGATACTGTCAGTGGTAGGTAGGTAGATAGGCATGTACTTATAAATGCTTGCATTCATAGCCGTGAAAATGCAAATATCAACAACAGCAACGAAGCGAATTTTTTCAAGTATACGTACAGACGGACATACATACATAACTTCAAAGTCAAATATCTGCTCACCGAGAGCTAACCTAAAAAAATTAAAGCAGCATCGTGATCAGCGTTCCCGAATTATCTTTACTAGGTATGTATAGTAGTGTGGATATGGGGATTCTAGCTCACTTTTTCGTGTCAGCTTTGAAAATTATAACAGAAATTTGTATGGAGATTTTTTAGAAAACAACGTCCTAATGTCCCATTTATTTAACACGTGTTTGTAAGTGTATCACAGAATTTTTCCAAAAAATGACGATCTAATGTAAAAAATTTAGCGCCATCTGGCGGTAGATAAAGAACCTAACTGTTATAACTGTCATAAAAACGAAATGGTTGTTGTCTATACTAAAAGCTGACAACACATATCTGTTATAACTGTCATAAAAATGAAATGGTTGTTATCTATACTAAAAGCTGACATCTAACGGTTATTATTATGCATTAAAATGGTTGAAGTAGAGGATGTTTAATATCAATGCAAATGGTAATAAGATTTGTATACTAGAATATATCTCTATACATATATATGTATGTATGAATATGTATCTATGAAGATACATATAAACATGTATGTATAAACAAACCCATATTTCCTCCGTATGTTACCTATGTATGTAGGGAGAAATTCAAACATATACACGTATAGAACTTTATGAGGTGCGTCATATAGAATATTTTTATTTTCTTTCTTCTTCATTTCAGTTGAATGTAGAAATCTTTGAATATATGTAAATACATATGTTAATATACTTATATGTATGTATATAAGTATATGATGATAGCTAGCTATGAGGGAAAGAAATTTAAACAAACATTTATAATTACTTTTTCCTTATATCCAAATTTAAATAAAAGATTAAAAGAAATATATATTTTATATATAAATTTATATTAATTTTTTTATGGAGTAAAAATAACATTTTTACATTTTTTTACATTAAATACTTATTATACTAGAATTCCATAAGTTTCCCAACTTCTTCTACTTCACAAATATGATCTATTCCACCTTCCTTTTTCTCCAACTTCTTCTTACCAATTTTTTCTTCAGCATATACGAGTATTTGATTATTATATGAATTAGAAGTTGAACTATTTATATTATTTGATTTAAAAAATACTGAATATTTGATTGTATTGCTACAAGTTTATTTTTATATTTTTCAAGTTATAAATTTTTTAATTATCATAATGTATTATTATATTTCTTATAAAAATCCATAGTTTTAGTTGCAATGATAATTAATAACTATAATAAAAGAAATTATAAAATTGAATTTTGAAGAAGACTAAACACTGATATGAGGTTAATGATTTTAGAAATTAAAATATGAATGTATACATATATACATATGTATGTGGATATGAATAAAAGTATGTATTGTAAGTAATTAAAAAAATATATATATAAAAAATATATATATATATATATATATATATATATATATATTTTTTATATATATTTTTTTTTAATTACTTACAATACATACTTTTATTCATATCCACATACATATGTATATATGTATACATTCATATTTTAATTTCTAAAATCATTAACCTCATATCAGTGTTTAGTCTTCTTCAAAATTCAATTTTATAATTTCTTTTATTATAGTTATTAATTATCATTTGCAACTAAATTTTTTTTTTGTTTTTTTTTTTATTTGTGTACATTATAGATATTTTAGTAGATCATTAATCTCATATATATATGCACTCAATTCCCAAATTATATGGAAATGGATTTCCTGTGAGAAAGAAAATTTTTTCCGATGGTATTTTAAATGAGCAGAAAACTACATTGCATTTTCTTTAACAATTCTAATATTATTATCTAAATTTCCCCCAAAGTCGAAGTCAACAAGTTTTAATACTTACAACACATACATGAAAATTAGTACATTCATTCTATAAAATCTCATTATTCTCATATATACAAACATCATTCATACTTTAATTTTTAAGATCATTACCCTCATACATATACATATAACTTAAGGTTTCCTTAGGGGAAACCACAAAAAAATTAAAGTTGCGGTGAACCAACCGTTCACCAGTTCATTAAACAAACACAATTTTTAATATTACAACTCGCGGTTTATTAGCGCTATCGTTGCGCTCCCAATTTAGACTGACTTTTACAATAATATTTTCTTACCAACTAACTTCTTAGCCTAGAGTTATGGTGCTAACAGTCAACAACGAGTTGCCGCAACCCGTGTCAGCTGACACGATCTACCTTATGAGAGTGCCATATAAATGAAAACTCACCAACGACCGAAACATACGAGTACGCAGCCCGTACAGCAGAAATCAACGAGCATTTTGATTTTTGCCGGAAAACGTGTCATCTGATTGCTTTTGCTCAACGCGGTGTTGCCGAACGAACTTTTTTAGCCACTAAAACATTTGAACGGTATTTTTCATTGTATTATTAAACGAAATCAATGCGAGTGTAAAATGTAATGGAATATATCTTTCTTCATAGGAAAAACAGCTTAAGATTACTTAAGCGAAATATGAGTTATTAGATAATTGTTTAGCTCATTTATTGAAAATAATTATCATTTATGTATATGTTATTAATTCACATGAAACCATTTTTAATACGTTTATTTTAGTTTCAAATAAACTTAAAATCGAGATTATCCAGTTATAACTTTTTTCGGAGCATAAATTCGCACAGGATGAAATAAAAAAGTTACATAAATGATGTTAGTAACTAGTAATTTACGATAAATAAAAGTAATTTTTATTTCAAAATTATCCCTTTTTACCATTTTTGAATGGGTCAACGGATAGCGGGCCAGCGGATAGTGAACAACTAATATTTTCCGTCATAAAATTCACACAGGTAAACAAAATTGCGACAATGGCAGCTTTTAGAAATTTTTTTGTGTTTGCACGAATAAAAATTGCGTATGGTTATTCCTTTATTCATTGCCAAAAAAATGTATTTTCTTTTACTTATTTTTCACTTTTCAACAAGAAAATAACAAAATACATCAGAACTGCAACTCTGACTCCTGAGGAGGGATAGGACCACGCCACTCAAAAACCCGTTTTTACACCGCCGTCTTTTGTTGTTGCGTTAAAAAATTAAGTTCCGCTTCGGATTCGTGTTCATGTCATCAAAACGCGTCGATTGACACCCCACTTCTTGAAAATTTACCAATTTTCACCGCTGTCACCTAAACTAGATAATTACCAAAACTTGGAATACAAAATCGCGCATTTTTTTATTAAAAATTTTCGCCTGTGTCGCTTTTTTTCTTAAAGAAAACAATATATTTAAAAATTTAAATTGAGAATAAACATCGGTACTAAGTTTGGGTATTTCATGTGAAATTTTTGTGTCTTCCGATTATTTCAAATACGGCAACACTCACAAGGCTGTTCAAAATAGAAAACAGCTGATTTTTGTCTTTTCATACGGGCACGCACTTTGTCTAACTCGGAACGAACTCGGGCTTCGGAAACGGGTCGTCAACTCGTTGTTGACTGTCGGCACCCTTATACTGCTAACTTTGCAGTTCCCACATTTAGCATTTCGCAATCATTACTAAAGCTAATTATGCTTATGCTGCGATTCGCACGCATTTATTGATTGGTGTCACCTATCGCTCGCGCGTGTGCCGTGTCAGCGAAAGTTTCGCTGTTAACGTTAACTATACCAGTGGAGTCACGTGTTGGGCAACGTGAATAAAGGGTGCGCCGATAGGTAGGGTTAGAATAACTCTTCCCCTTTAAAGATCTGCGTCCCGCAGATCAAACGAAAAACCTGAGGGGGCTAAAATATGCATGGAGTGGTCACGGCTTTCTGTTGGTGAGCTTGGCTCTGGGTGATCGAGTTTGAATGCGGATATGCTCTTTGTGATCTTGTTGGTGTTGGTGCTACTTGTCCAACGTTCAGGTATTTGTGGAAGGTCTGGCTTTCTAGTGTAGCATCTCCATAGAATAGCAGCGACCACAATTATAGCACGTATTGCTAAGGCTTCTGTAATGATAGAAAAATTTATTTTTTCATTAACGTACCCTAGATACTTAACGTTCTTCATTGTGATGTCGTGAACGTATTCAAGATTTATCTTCATGGTATGCTTCTTGATATTAGACAGGACGGCTGGTAGGGCTTGTGCTGTAATGGCCTCGTTGCTAGAAAATACTTGGTCGCCGATCCTAACTGTTTCGTTACTCAGTTGGATGACATAGGTACCGTTTATGATACTTGAGGCATTGTTGCCCCTGATTTCGCCTTGGTAGTTTGAGAGGAATATGGTATTATCGTTTACCAATTCTATAATTGTTCCGTTTCGCCTGGTGAATTGGCAGCTAGCGTCGCCCCCTCTTAGCAGTCGTGGTATGCAGCTGTTTTCCTCTAATTTCGACAATGCTTCTGATCTACATACTGTAGATGAACTGATAGCTATGCAATTTCCCATCAGCCCGTATGTTTCCTCTTGGCTGACAAGCATCCTTTCGAATGGTAAATCTAGTTGTTTGTCTTCATAGATGCCAGCACGGGTAATTAGCAGATTATATTTCTTAGTAGTCACCTTCGGCATTGAGAGCACGTAGAGAAGCAGTGTCCCATTTGTGTATACCGATGGTTGACCGTACTCAATAGCCTCTATAACATTTTGGTATGGAAGAGTCTCCATTTCTGACAGGATCTGGTTGACCCCGTCTGTATCAAGTAGGTTGGTGTTCACAATTCCGCTCTTCGCTAGTTGACATGCTCGCACAATTTCGGTAATTTCTTCGCGAAGAAGCAAGATGTGGTGCAATGCGTTTTGATCAAATTCCGCCGCCTCGATTTCCTTTGTTATGTAATTTGTACGATTTACCACCTCCTCAATTTTTTTCAATACATCTTGGGTGGCTGCGAAAACCTTCTGGTTTATTTTGTATTGGTGGTTATTGCTCTCGATAATTTCGTTTTGGCTACGAATATTGTTCCAATCGGTTGCATCATGTGAGCCTGCGAGCCATTTCCATGCTGAGCCTAGCCAGTCGATGGAGCGGGTTGTCCTTGTTTTGCCTCCGCTTCCCATTAGCTCTTCAAGTCGCTCCAATGTTTGGTTGATATAAAGTTGTGCTAAAATCCGGACGTCGGTTTGCCTCATAAAAAAGCTTATCAAATCTTCCATCTGTGTAATGGTCGTGACATATTGTTGCAGATTGATAACGTGAACTAACTTGAATGATCCACCGATGATTCACCCGTTTCCATTCTGGATAGTAACGATTGGAGTCTTATAATGAAAGATGTGTAGGGCGCTGATGGCTGATGCCAGCAGTGGGAATCTGCAAAACCGTTATTGTTAGTGTATTAGTAGTTGTTAGCTTAATTAGAATTTTCGTCCTGCAAGAGCGTTTATAGGTTTTCCTTTGAATTTTACATTGAAATTTCCAAATTCACCTAAGTATCTTATATTACATTATTTTCCTTTTTATTGCTATTATATTTACATAATATGTTTTTAATAAAGGACTATTAGTTATTGAAGAAATATATTTGTTACAGGATTTTTATTATGACAGCGTAAGAAAACAGGATATTTTTATACTTGATTTTAGTTAACAATTTACAAATTCTGAATGCTCTTGCTTTCGTTAGTATGTTAGTAGTTATTAATTTGCTTCCTGTTGAGGGAAGAGAAAAAAGAGAGAAGAAAACAAAAAATCTGTTTTTTGTGTTTTTTATTTTTTATTTTTTTTTTTGTGTTTTCTGTGTTTTCTGGCGGATTAGGCGCAGAAATGTGATAATTTTGCTTAGTATATTCTTCTTGTTTATTCTTCTTTTGTTTTCTGGTAAAATATCTCTATTTTTTTTACAATTTTATTTTTTTTTTTTGAGATTTATTTAAAAATTTAAATTGAGAATAAACATCGGTACTAAGTTTGGGTATTTCATGTGAAATTTTTGTGTCTTCCGATTATTTCAAATACGGCAACACTCACAAGGCTGTTCAAAATAGAAAACAGCTGATTTTTGTCTTTTCATACGGGCACGCACTTTGTCTAACTCGGAACGAACTCGGGCTTCGGAAACGGGTCGTCAACTCGTTGTTGACTGTCGGCACCCTTATACTGCTAACTTTGCAGTTCCCACATTTAGCATTTCGCAATCATTACTAAAGCTAATTATGCTTATGCTGCGATTCGCACGCATTTATTGATTGGTGTCACCTATCGCTCGCGCGTGTGCCGTGTCAGCGAAAGTTTCGCTGTTAACGTTAACTATACCAGTGGAGTCACGTGTTGGGCAACGTGAATAAAGGGTGCGCCGATAGGTAGGGTTAGAATAACTCTTCCCCTTTAAAGATCTGCGTCCCGCAGATCAAACGAAAAACCTGAGGGGGCTAAAATATGCATGGAGTGGTCACGGCTTTCTGTTGGTGAGCTTGGCTCTGGGTGATCGAGTTTGAATGCGGATATGCTCTTTGTGATCTTGTTGGTGTTGGTGCTACTTGTCCAACGTTCAGGTATTTGTGGAAGGTCTGGCTTTCTAGTGTAGCATCTCCATAGAATAGCAGCGACCACAATTATAGCACGTATTGCTAAGGCTTCTGTAATGATAGAAAAATTTATTTTTTCATTAACGTACCCTAGATACTTAACGTTCTTCATTGTGATGTCGTGAACGTATTCAAGATTTATCTTCATGGTATGCTTCTTGATATTAGACAGGACGGCTGGTAGGGCTTGTGCTGTAATGGCCTCGTTGCTAGAAAATACTTGGTCGCCGATCCTAACTGTTTCGTTACTCAGTTGGATGACATAGGTACCGTTTATGATACTTGAGGCATTGTTGCCCCTGATTTCGCCTTGGTAGTTTGAGAGGAATATGGTATTATCGTTTACCAATTCTATAATTGTTCCGTTTCGCCTGGTGAATTGGCAGCTAGCGTCGCCCCCTCTTAGCAGTCGTGGTATGCAGCTGTTTTCCTCTAATTTCGACAATGCTTCTGATCTACATACTGTAGATGAACTGATAGCTATGCAATTTCCCATCAGCCCGTATGTTTCCTCTTGGCTGACAAGCATCCTTTCGAATGGTAAATCTAGTTGTTTGTCTTCATAGATGCCAGCACGGGTAATTAGCAGATTATATTTCTTAGTAGTCACCTTCGGCATTGAGAGCACGTAGAGAAGCAGTGTCCCATTTGTGTATACCGATGGTTGACCGTACTCAATAGCCTCTATAACATTTTGGTATGGAAGAGTCTCCATTTCTGACAGGATCTGGTTGACCCCGTCTGTATCAAGTAGGTTGGTGTTCACAATTCCGCTCTTCGCTAGTTGACATGCTCGCACAATTTCGGTAATTTCTTCGCGAAGAAGCAAGATGTGGTGCAATGCGTTTTGATCAAATTCCGCCGCCTCGATTTCCTTTGTTATGTAATTTGTACGATTTACCACCTCCTCAATTTTTTTCAATACATCTTGGGTGGCTGCGAAAACCTTCTGGTTTATTTTGTATTGGTGGTTATTGCTCTCGATAATTTCGTTTTGGCTACGAATATTGTTCCAATCGGTTGCATCATGTGAGCCTGCGAGCCATTTCCATGCTGAGCCTAGCCAGTCGATGGAGCGGGTTGTCCTTGTTTTGCCTCCGCTTCCCATTAGCTCTTCAAGTCGCTCCAATGTTTGGTTGATATAAAGTTGTGCTAAAATCCGGACGTCGGTTTGCCTCATAAAAAAGCTTATCAAATCTTCCATCTGTGTAATGGTCGTGACATATTGTTGCAGATTGATAACGTGAACTAACTTGAATGATCCACCGATGATTCACCCGTTTCCATTCTGGATAGTAACGATTGGAGTCTTATAATGAAAGATGTGTAGGGCGCTGATGGCTGATGCCAGCAGTGGGAATCTGCAAAACCGTTATTGTTAGTGTATTAGTAGTTGTTAGCTTAATTAGAATTTTCGTCCTGCAAGAGCGTTTATAGGTTTTCCTTTGAATTTTACATTGAAATTTCCAAATTCACCTAAGTATCTTATATTACATTATTTTCCTTTTTATTGCTATTATATTTACATAATATGTTTTTAATAAAGGACTATTAGTTATTGAAGAAATATATTTGTTACAGGATTTTTATTATGACAGCGTAAGAAAACAGGATATTTTTATACTTGATTTTAGTTAACAATTTACAAATTCTGAATGCTCTTGCTTTCGTTAGTATGTTAGTAGTTATTAATTTGCTTCCTGTTGAGGGAAGAGAAAAAAGAGAGAAGAAAACAAAAAATCTGTTTTTTGTGTTTTTTATTTTTTATTTTTTTTTTGTGTTTTCTGTGTTTTCTGGCGGATTAGGCGCAGAAATGTGATAATTTTGCTTAGTATATTCTTCTTGTTTATTCTTCTTTTGTTTTCTGGTAAAATATCTCTATTTTTTTTACAATTTTATTTTTTTTTTTTGAGATTTATTTTGCGGATTAGGCGCAAGTATATATAGTTTGGTATAGTAATAATGCTTTTTTGTTCTTCCTGCGGATTAGGCGCAAGGATTAAATTTCAATCTATTTATTTTGCTGATTTATCTCAAATCTAATGCGGGTTAGGCACGATTGTTTCTTTTTTTTCCTTCGATATTTCAATCTGATGCGGGTTAGGCACGATTTTTTTTTTGTTTTATATTTCAATCTGATGCGGGTTAGGCACGATTTTTCTCTTTTTTTTTCTATATATTCAATATGTGAAATCTGTTGCGGGTTAGGCACGATTTTTCTTTGTTTTTTTTTTATACCTTTCATGAGAATGAAATGGTATTATAACTTAGTGCCAAAAAATTTTTGTCGAAAGTACCAGAAGGAAGCGTGGGGGACCCACCAAAATATATACCGATATGATCAGAATCACGAGCTGAGTCGATTAAGCAATGTCCGTCTGTCCGTCTGTCCGACTGTTCGTCTGTCCGTCCGTCCGTCTGTGTGAACGCAAACTAGTCCCTCAGTTTTTGAGATATCTGAATGAAATTCGGAATACAGGTATGTTGTTATATGCAGCTGATCATTTGTCGGAACCGGCCGAATCGGACCACTATAACATATAGAAAACAACCGATTATTCAGATATACATGAAATTTTTTGATGTAATTTGTGCATAACTTCCCCATTTATACAGCTAAGGACATGAAACTTTGAAATAGACGTGCCCATTTTGGCCCAAACAAGGTTACCAAAAATTGTCAAGATCGGACCACTATAACATATAGTTCCACAACATCCGATTATTCAGATATACACATTTTGGTGTATAACTACTCCATTTTAACAGCTAACGGCCTGAAATTTTGAAGTATTTGTTCCCATATGGACCCAAACGAGATTACCGAAAATTGCCAAGATCGGACCACTATAACATATAGCTCCCCGACAACCGATTGTTCAGATATGGACATTTTGGTGTATAACTCCTCCATTTTAACAGCTAAAGGCGCAAAATTTTGAAGTATTTGTACTCATATGGGCCCAAACGGGATCACCGAAAATTGTTAAGATCGGACCACTATAACCTATAGCTCCCCTACAACCGATTGTTCAGATATGGACATTTTGATGTATAACTCCTCCATTTTAACAGCTAACGGCGTGAAATTTTGAAGTATTTGTACCCATATGGGCCCAAACGGGGTTACCGAAAATTGTCAAGATCGGACCATTATAGCATATAGCTCCCATACAACCGATTGTTCAGATATGGACATTTTGGTGTATAAATCCTCCATTTAAATAGCCAAGACACCATTTTTTTCTAATAAATCTTTCCATAAATAACCCACAAAATTAAAATTATAAATTAAACTTAATCCGGCTATGTACATACATAGGTAACTTTTCATTTCCCCACTCATGAAAGGTATGAAGTCTTCGGTACGGCCGAAGACAGCCGCGCTTTTACTTGTTTTATATTCAATTTGTGAAATCTGTTGCGGGTTAGGCACGATTTTTCTCTTTTTTTTTATATATTCAATATGTGAAATCTGTTGCGGGTTGGGCACGATTTTTCTTTTTTTATCTTTTTTTCTCAGGGTAGAGGTCCATACTGTTCTCGAACCAGCTATGGGGGATCGTGGAATCCGTTTTGGGAGTAGCGTAGCCATTTGTCAAAATCGATTGCGCCACAACCTACTAAGGCACGATTTGTCCCACTTATGAGCCCACTCTTGTAGTAGTGAACATATCCTTCTGTATTTGCATACGTTTTAATGAGCTTTTAATGAAAAAAAAAATCTCGTTTTCTTGTTAAATCTTTTTTTGTTCATTTTTTTCTTTTTTTCCTTCTATGCATTTTTCTATTTGCTCTATACTTTTATATATATTTTTCTATATATTTCAATAATATTTTTCAAAAATTTTATTTATTTATTTTTTTCCAAGAAGGGTGCGCGTTCCTGCGCTTAACGTTTTTAATATGGGTTTTGTGAATTTTTTTACCACTAACTGTGGTTACTGATACCCTGTTGTCCCTAGCCACAATTTCCTTTCTGTATAAGGGTTTTTGCTTTCCTTTGATCTGTTTGTCCTTCACGTATATGACATCATTTTCGTCATAACGCTCCGGTAGAGATCTTTTTCTATTATGGCGTTAAATTTGGGATAATTGCTTTTGAGTCAGAATGCTTTTGAGATATTCGTTGGTTTTTCTACTCTTTTCTAGGAGCTCCTGATAATTGGCCGCTTTTGCACGGTTGAAGAATATTTCGCAGGGTTTTCGGTTTATAACCGAATGGATAGAGTTATTGGAGCGATCCACTGCTATATTTACTAGTTCTTTCGTCCTTAAATTTGGGTTATCACTCTTCAGGCATCTGATAATTTCAATTAAGGTGGAATGGAGTCTTTCTACTTGGCCATTTACTTCACTTCTTTGGGATGGTGTGCGGTACAGCCTAATTCCCATGGACACTAACAGATTCTGGATAATTGGACTAATTAAACCACGCTCATTGTCTGTTACAAGAATATCTGGTGTTGTAAAATAATGTAAGAGTTTCACTATCTTGTCCTTAAGGTGCAAAGTGGACTTGTTTTTCAAGTGGAAAAGTTTTGCGAATTTTGAGAATTTGTCGATGCAACTAAGGAACTTTTCTGCCTGTATTTCAAAGATATCTACGTGAATTATTTCGCAAGGACGTGATGGGATAGGTGTGGTCTGTAATTCTGGTATATTAGGATGTCTGTCGTATTTGCTGAGCTTACACGTTTCGCAGGACGAGACGTAGCCTTTGATAATACTGTTCATTTTTGGGAAGTAGTATTTTCCTAGGATTTGTTTCTTGTTTTCGATTGCATTACGATGAGCTCTTTTGTGTTCTGCCCATATAATTTCACAAATTCTGTCTGGATCCCTAAAATCTTCTACTATGGACTGAGTTACCCGGATCTTGTATTGGATGAAGTTTTCTAGATACACTTTTTGAAGCATCCCTAACTTATTCTCTGGTATTTTTATGCCATTGACTACATTTGGTCTGAGTTTCTCCTTTAGTACCCTAATTAGCTCCTCTTCGCTAACTCCCTCTATCTTTAAATAATGTCGCGAGTAACCAGGATGGGGTTCCTCAAATATTTCAAGCCTACCTCCGAACACAAGCTGGTTCCTAAATACGTTTAAAGGCACTTCTACGAATGGTATAAGGTCAGAGTTGTCCTGTTCCGCACTATGGACGGTATCTACGACTGAACCGTTTTCACTTGCGGAGTCCGTTGTTGATCCTGTAGTTGCGTTGTGGCTAACGATGTCGAATGTTGACGTTGTGAGGGGGTTTGCCTGTGTTTTGAGCCGAGACAGGGCGTCGGCCATGACGTTAGATTTACCTGGCTTATAAATTATTTCGTAATTGTATTCTTCGATCCTAGGCTTCCAACGTTTCAGTTTGGCGTTGTAGTTGCGGTTGCTAAGAGAGAAGGTTAGCGGTTGGTGATCAGTAAATATACGTATTTTCTTAGCACCATACAGGTAGTTTCGAAGGTTATCCAATGCCCACACAATGGCAAGCATTTCTTTTTCGTTTGTTGCGTATGCTTCTTCCGTGGTTGATAGACTTCGCGATATGAACGCAATGGGTTTGTCCTTGCCATCGAAATCCTGCGATAGTACCGCGCCAATAGCAAGATCGGAGGCGTCAGTAGTAAGGTTAAAGGATTTATTGAAGTCTGGGAACGTCAAGACTTCAGAGGTCGTCAATATCTCCTTGAGGCTTTTGAATGCTTCCAGCGCTTCCTTGTTCAAATCAATCGGTACCTTTCTCGATTGCTTTGCTTTCACTTGTGCATGTTCTCCCCGCGTAAGGTTTGTAAGTGGTTTTGCGATCTTTGCGTAATCGCGAATGAATTTCCGATAATACGATGTTAATCCTAGGAAGCTCTTGAGCTCTTTTAGGTTAGTCGGAGGTAGCAAATTTTTAATAGATTTCACTTTCTTTGGGTCGGGGGTATTCCTTCGGAGGTCACAATATAACCCAGAAATTCTACGCTTGTTTTCAAAAACTGTGTTTTTTCAAGGTTAACTTTGAGACCCGCAGCTAGAAGTCTGGCAAGGATAGTGTCGATATCCTTTAGATGAGTAGCTTCGTCCATACTAAAGATTATGATGTCGTCGATGTATACGAAGCAGATGCGACCTATAAATTCTTTCAGCACGTCATCTATCATACGCTGGAAGATAGCGGGTGCATTTTTGAAACCGAAAGGAAGCCTCAAAAATTCGTATTTTCCATTCATGGTGGAAAATGCCGTTTTTGGGATGTCGCTTTCTTTCATTGGGATTTGATGGAAACCCGAAGTAAGGTCGAGTGTAGTAAAGTATTTTGCATTGCCGAGACTGGCAATAGTGCCATTGATATCAGGTATGGGATATGTGTCAGGGATTGTTACTCTATTTAAGCGTTTGAAGTCTATAACCAATCGATATTTCTGTTCCCCATCAGAGTGTGACTTCTTTGCCACAATCCATACAGGTGAATTGTAAGGACTTTTGGAAGGACGAATTATGTCATCTGATAGTAGCTTTAGGATTTGTTTCTCCACCTCCTCACGCATGTTAGTGGGGTATGGGTATATTTTCGTATAAATCGCTTCATCAGTTACTGTTTTAATTTCCGCCTGGACGTTGGTTTGGATTTCTATGCCTTGGTTGACTGGGCCAAACAAATCCTCATATTTCTCTAATATTTGGTAAAGCTTTTTTCTTGTGGAATCAGTGATATTATCGTCAAAAGGGATGTCTACATTGATACTGTTAACTTGCTGCGCTTTTTTCCGCTTAAGGGGTAGTAGTATATCTGGTTTTAGAATGAGAATGTTGAGTTCCCATCTAAAACTGCTTTAATTTCTGACAATGTATCGTCACCTATTATCCCATCGAACGAAAAACGTGGTGGAAAGATCTTTACCTACGAACTTAAAAAAATGTCCACATATTTTCCTGTCTACTTTTATATTTCCCCCCGCGGAAATTACCTGATATGGTTTCTCTACTGGCATGGTATTTTGAGCTACGCGCTCGCTTATATAGTTTTTATTCGCCCCCGTGTCCACTAGAAACTCTAAAGTACCTAAATCTTGCGTGACGTATTCTAGATATGGTACGCCGGACACGAGGCTCCCATGGTAAAATTTACCTGATCCCCTGTGGTTTACTCTTTGTTGGTCTGACCTTCGTCCTCATCAACCGGTACCAGATGGAAAAGTTTCTGTTGTTTGCTTGGGGTTCTATCCGAATATCCTCTGAAGCCAGAAGGATTTGTAGCCCTTCTCGTGTTGTCGTACCTTGAAAGCCTAGTTCCGCCTGTCTGTCGGGTCTGGGAAGATGGTTCTGCGTCTGCCCTTACGACTACCAAGGATTGGTTGTTATTTCGCCAACTTTGGGTTGACTGGTTGCTCATTTTTGCTTGTCCTGAGCTTGGGTAACCGGATCCTGGTCTCTGTTGGTTATTGTTATTTTGCCACGTGCGGTTTGTAGGTTGATTGAAATTCCTCCTCGTTGAGTAACCCTGGTCAAAGGTTGGGTAATTTCTCCTATCACGTGAGAAAAAATTTGGGTGTGAGGATTGGTAGCTATCATTGAAGCTTCTGTTCTCCCTGTGGAAGGGTGTGCGGTAGATAGTATTCCTACGGTCTACATTTAAAATTTTGAGGCACGCGGAGTATGCCTCCGGCAGGGTCTTTATATTTTGTACTCGGAGAAGGGCAGGCAGGTCCCCGTTTAGCCCTCTTACAAAAACATCCAGCGCTCTTCGGCGGTGAGCCTCCGTCAATGTCTCTATTGTTTCATTATGGGCGTATTTGTCGCCTTTGATTGTATTAATTATTAGCGAAAGCTGTCTCTGTATTTGTGCGTAGAAGTCGGACACCTTCTGGCGTCCTTGTGACATTAATTTCAATTGCTGCTCTAGGGTTTCAATATCCCTAATGTCGGCAAAATGTAGGGATAGGATTTCCATTATCCTGCCCCAATCGGAATCTAAAATATTATGCGCGAGTAGCGCAGAATCTGCCGCCCCTCTAATTTTCCCCCTTATATGTCTTAATATGGCCGTATAGATCGGCCTATGTCGAACTATCTCATAGTCTTTGATAATTTGCTCTACACTATGAGTCCAGGAGCCATAGTGTTCTCGCGATCCGTCAAATACCTGTAGCTCCTTGACGCAATCTGGCAATTTGGCGACTTCCGCCAGCTCGCTTTCCGTCCGAGGAGTCGCTAGTGGCACTACGACTGGTTCCGGCCTGGTATCTGTGGACTTTCTTCGTACCTCCTCCACTTGGGCCTCCAGCCTTACTAAGTTGTCGTTTAGTCCCGACAAGGACGCATCGCTGTTTTTGGACTCTACCGTTTTTATTCGCTGGTCCATTTTCTTGAACTGGCTAAGTATGGCGTTGATAGCGCCATTCGTCTCAGTTAGTGACTTCTTAATTTCCTGGGAGTCCATGGTTATCTGTTAGGGTTGGAAAAAAAAATAATAATATGCAAGGTTTATACTTACAAAGTCCAATTTTTCATTGGAACAAAAAAAAAATTTTATTTCGTTGTTTATTTGGAAGCTCTTTAGCTTAAGCAAATTATTTCTTTCTTTGTCCTTTTTTTTGTCTTTTGATTTTTTTTGAAAATTTTACTATTTTTCACTTAATTCCTTTCTTTATTTGAAAATTTTATTATTCTTCACTTTATTCCTCTTTTTTTTATTTGTAAATTTTATTATTCTTCACTTTATTCTTTTCGCACTTGAAAAAAAAAAAAGCCCTTCGCACCGATTGCTCGGGCGCCACTTAAGGTTTCCTTAGGGGAAACCACAAAAAATTAAAGTTGCGGTGAACCAACCGTTCACCAGTTCATTAAACAAACACAATTTTTAATATTACAACTCGCGGTTTATTAGCGCTATCGTTGCGCTCTCAATTTAGACTGACTTTTACAATAATATTTTCTTACCAACTAACTTCTTAACCTAGAGTTATACTGCTAACTTTGCAGTTCCCACATTTAGCATTTCGCAATCATTACTAAAAGATAATTATGCTTATGCTGCGATTCGCACGCATTTATTGATTGGTGTCACCTATCGCTCGCGCGTGTGCCGTGTGCCGTGTCAGCGAAAGTTTCGCTGTTAACGTTAACTATACCAGTGGAGTCACGTGTTGGGCAACGTGAATAAAGGGTGCGCCGATAGGTAGGGTTAGAATAACTTATATGTACATATTCATATCAGTTTTTTAGTTTTCTTCAAAATTTAATTTCATAGTTTCTGTAATTATATTTATTCGATACTATTTCTTTATAACTTATTGTTTGTTTGCAACTACATTTTTTTTTTTAGTTTGTGTACATTATAGATATTTTAGTAGAAATCTTACTTATGTTTTATATTTACTTCATTTATTTACTGTTATTACTTCATTATTTTTTTCTTTCCAATTTTTTTGCTCATACGTATTTTCATTTTAAGATCATTGAACTCATATATACATAGATTCAATTCTCAAATTATATGAAATTGCATTTTCTGTGAAAACTATGAGAAAGTAAATTTATTTTTGTGAAATTTTAAATGAGGTAGACAATTGCATTGAATTTTCTCTAACGATTCTATTATTTTTATTATGTTGATAAAAGCAAATTTTAATACTTTATTTATTTTTAGTTTCTTAATTATATTTATTTGATACTATTTCTTTAAAAACTTGTTTACAATAGTTTTTTATATTTGCTTGCATTTAGACTTTTTAATAGAAATCTTTATCTATTTCATTTATTTATAATTTCCAACTTTATTCATATATTCCTACTTCATTATTTTTGGTTTCATTCCTTTTTTCTTCATATTTTTTTGCTTCCACATAATGTCTTTAATTATTATATAAATTTTTGATGTTATTTACATATATTGTTTTGTTTTAAAAATTCCAATGATTTCATTATACCCATATAATATCTCTATAAGTTATTTATTTTGTATTATATTCAAAACAATAACTATTTCTTTAAATTATTTGTCATATTAATTTTATATGAAATTTTATGAAAATCTAAATTTACATCTCCACAAATATCTTGTATATATACGTACATATTTAAAATCTTCAGACTTATTCTTACAGAATCATAAATTCCACAAATAAACTTCAAAAAAGTATTGATCATGAGAGCTCAAAAATTAAGTAATTATGAAAAAAAGTATTTAAACATTATAGTTTATTCAAATCGAAAATTTAGTTACAAAATTTCTAATTTTTATATTCTTCTAATAATCTTTTAACAGTTTGAAATCGTTGATAAAAGAATGCACATGAACAAGTGGTTGCTGTATTTGAATACTTGCAATCAAATTTATGCATTCCTGTAGCTGTTTGCTGGAAGGTAATGGTTTTATATAAACGCATTTCATCAATCATGTTTTTAAGAAGTTGTATATCTTCATTTTTAATATAACAACTACATACTCCTAAAAATGTTTCCAGCTCTTCTACTAACATTTTATTTTATTTTTTATTTTTATTTTTTTTTTTATAAGAATGATAAAGATAAATACTTCATATATTTTTAAATATTTTAGAAATATTTTTCATCCAATATGTTTATATCAATAATAAATCTTTTCAAGTCAATAACTTCTTTGTTTTCCTTATCAAAGTAGTAATGGTATAAATTTACTAAATCCATTATATGCTTATATCGTCTTTCGATGATGTGACAATTACATGTATCAGGTCCTGATTGTATATTATTTTTACTCCAAGGACAGGTTGTATAGTGTCTCCCATATATAGATTCCATAACTAATTCATACTTTATATCTTTAATAGTTATAAATATATTTTGTATAAGTTTTCTATGATGATCAAGTATATAGTTATAATTATTTTTTAAAAACTCTTCAATTATATTACTTTTCATACTAAAATGAAACATTTTCAATCAGATGTAAAGTAAAACTAAACCTCTCTAATCAGAAACTTAAACATATAAATAAGTTATTTATGTTTATATACATTTAAATTTATATACTTATTTTTATATATTTTTATGTATAAAATAAATATGCATAGATATATTTTCCAGATATATATAGTTAACATATTTTGAAATACTATTCAGTGTGCGAAGTTTAAGCTGAATGAATTAATAATGATCGATAACAAAAGTATAATAGTTATAGATGTACAGGGTTTCCATATTTCCAACAAGTTTATAGCAAAAGAAGTTAGCATTTCAGATCTAATGGATACACATAATATAAAAACATTTGTTATACATCCACCTTTTAGTTATTCAAGATTAACATTGAGAGAAAGAATTGAATTAGAATGGTTACATACATATCACCATGGATTGGAATGGAACGATGGCAACTCAACATTCAAATCTTTTAAGAACTACTTAAACAGATATATTAAAGATGAAAAGCGAAATATTTGTATGTATGTGAAAGGAGCACAAAAAGCAAAATGGATACAACAACTTACTGGAGAAGACATTATTATATACAATTTAGAAGATATGGGTTGCCAAAGCATAAAAAACTTATATAAGGATAATATCAATGTATATGCATGTAACTTTCACCATAAACATATGATATGTGCAGAAAAAAACGTTCATTTATTTAAAGATTTTATTATATCATATAAAAATAAAGATAAAATATAACTAAAATAATTCATTAGTTTTATTATATAGATATATGTATAGATGTACTAGAGTTTTATTATCACATATATAAATAAAAAGTATTATTATTATTAAGGTTCACTCCTACATAATAGAGAAACAGTAATTTATCATATAATATTGTCTAGAATTAAAAAATAGGAAGACATTCAATACATTCAAGTATGTATGTATGTATATACCCCATTAATATTAACAAAATTACAATGATTAGTCAAAAAAATCAAGATGAGATAGATTTTATCGTTAACAGATTACTTATTGGATAGTCCCTTAAGAATTCTTAAGGGAGAACGAAAAACAACTAAATATAGGGAAAAAATTATATTGACATTAGAAAAATTTGTCGTATTCTTACCAGAGCGACTGAATAACATTACCAATAAACTGATGGAGACTTAAAATGAAAATTTATAAATCAGGATATGAAAATAAATATTTATATGCTTTTACATTGAAATGTGAAAAATAAAGAAACTCAAAATAAAAAAGTAAATGCGTCTTTGGTTATGTGGATATTTTGGAAAAATTAGTTTCCGAAATAATTAATTAAAACAGTATATTCATATAAAACATATTGAAATATAATGTAATTTATACAATCTAAAACTTTGTAAAGCAAATGTATTGATAATATATAAACGTTTAGAGCATACATATTAATAATATATATTCATATTTTCTATACTCCTTTTATTCTATTACAATACATTAACTAATATCGATAAATATATAATGAAAAAGTTGTAGTCATATAGGTATAAGTTTGATTATACAAAAGAAGGGAGTTTATTTATACATTAATAATTTATATGACTATGCTATGTTACAATATATCCCCTATAAAAATTGTTTAAATTAGTTAAAAATATTGAAGACTTTAATATCCATAATGTACAAGAAAATTCTTCTATTGGATATATACTAGAAGTAGACTTAGAATATCTACCTTCATTACATGATTGACATAACGATTTACTATTTTGTTCCGAAATAAAAAAAATTATAAAATTAAACAAAAAACTAGTATCAAATTTGAATAATAAAGAAAAGTATATAATTCATTATAGAGTTTTACAACAATACCTTGAAAATTATCTCATTCTGAAAAAAAAAAAACTCATAGAATTCAACAATTTAATCAATCAGATTTTTTGTTTTTTTTTTTTTTTTTTTCAAGTTGTTAGTTAATACAGTTTATGGAAAAACCATGGAAAATGTTGACAAAAGGAAGAATATTAAAACAGTATGTGAGTGGGAAAATAGAGGTAAAAGGTTGGATGGCAGAGGTCTTATAGCAAAACATAATTTTCATAGTTCACTCACATTTACTGATAACATGAGTGCTATTCAATTACAACAACTTTCTATTTTATATAATAAACCAATTTATATTGGATTTAGTGTTTTACATTTATGCAAATTAAAAATATACATTTTTCATTATAATTGTATCTAAATATAAAGAAAATGTTAGTTCAAATTATATGGTTACAGATTTATTTATGGAATTTATTTATAATATTAAGACAATCGATTTTTATAATGAAATTCGTAATGATATTCAAACATATTTAGATACTTCATAATTTACCTTTGTTAAATAAAAAGGTTCTGAATATGACGAATAATGAATGTAGTGGAAAGATTATGTATAAATTCATTGGCCTAAGAGCTAAAATGTATTCATATAGTCTTGGTGGAAATGAGGAAGAAATTAAAAAATTAAAAGTGTGAAAAGATCTATTGTTTTACAACTTTTACGTAATGACTTTAAGAATTGTTTATTTGAAAAAAAAAAATATATATATTTTAATTACATGTATGTTTTTAAATCAAAACTTCATGAAATATATATCCAACAAATTACTAAGTTAGTTTTAAGTTAATCAGATAATATATATATATATATATATATCAGAAAATGGAATTAATACTCTTGCATGAAGTAATTTTAAAATCTAAAAAGTTGAAATAAAAGCACAGTATATATAGATTGAAAGTTGAAATATCTTTATTAATTTAAATTATAATTTTTAAATAAGAATTTCAAACATAAATGTCCGAAGTTTTAAGTATTAAATTTTGGTTTTTGATTATAACCAAAGACGCATTTACTTTTTTATTTTGAGTTTCTTTATTTTTCACATTTCAATGTAAAAGCATATAAATATTTATTTTCATATCCTGATTTATAAATTTTCATTTTAAGTCTCCATCAGTTTATTGGTAATGTTATTCAGTCGCTCTGGTAAGAATACGACAAATTTTTCTAATGTCAATATAATTTTTTCCCTATATTTAGTTGTTTTTCGTTCTCCCTTAAGAATTCTTAAGGGACTATCCAATAAGTAATCTGTTAACGATAAAATCTATCTCATCTTGATTTTTTTGACTAATCATTGTAATTTTGTTAATATTAATGGGGTATATACATACATACATACTTGAATGTATTGAATGTCTTCCTATTTTTTAATTCTAGACAATATTATATGATAAATTACTGTTTCTCTATTATGTAGGAGTGAACCTTAATAATAATAATAATACTTTTTATTTATATATGTGATAATAAAACTCTAGTACATCTATACATATATCTATATAATAAAACTAATGAATTATTTTAGTTATATTTTATCTTTATTTTTATATGATATAATAAAATCTTTAAATAAATGAACGTTTTTTTCTGCACATATCATATGTTTATGGTGAAAGTTACATGCATATACATTGATATTATCCTTATATAAGTTTTTTATGCTTTGGCAACACATATCTTCTAAATTGTATATAATAATGTCTTCTCCAGTAAGTTGTTGTATCCATTTTGCTTTTTGTGCTCCTTTCACATACATACAAATATTTCGCTTTTCATCTTTCATATATCTGTTTAAGTAGTTCTTAAAAGATTTGAATGTTGAGTTGCCATCGTTCCATTGCAATCCATGGTGATATGTATGTAACCATTCTAATTCAATTCTTTCTCTCAATGTTAATCTTGAATAACTAAAAGGTGGATGTATAACAAATGTTTTTATATTATGTGTATCCATTAGATCTGAAATGCTAACTTCTTTTGCTATAAACTTGTTGGAAATATGGAAACCCTGTACATCTATAACTATTATACTTTTGTTATCGATCATTATTAATTCATTCAGCTTAAACTTCGCACACTGAATAGTATTTCAAAATATGTTAACTATATATATCTGGAAAATATATCTATGCATATTTATTTTATACATAAAAATATATAAAAATAAGTATATAAATTTAAATGTATATAAACATAAATAACTTATTTATATGTTTAAGTTTCTGATTAGAGAGGTTTAGTTTTACTTTACATCTGATTGAAAATGTTTCATTTTAGTATGAAAAGTAATATAATTGAAGAGTTTTTAAAAAATAATTATAACTATATACTTGATCATCATAGAAAACTTATACAAAATATATTTATAACTATTAAAGATATAAAGTATGAATTAGTTATGGAATCTATATATGGGAGACACTATACAACCTGTCCTTGGAGTAAAAATAATATACAATCAGGACCTGATACATGTAATTGTCACATCATCGAAAGACGATATAAGCATATAATGGATTTAGTAAATTTATACCATTACTACTTTGATAAGGAAAACAAAGAAGTTATTGACTTGAAAAGATTTATTATTGATATAAACATATTGGATGAAAAATATTTCTAAAATATTTAAAAATATATGAAGTATTTATCTTTATCATTCTTATAAAAAAAAAAATAAAAATAAAAAATAAAATAAAATGTTAGTAGAAGAGCTGGAAACATTTTTAGGAGTATGTAGTTGTTATATTAAAAATGAAGATATAAAACTTCTTAAAAACATGATTGATGAAATGCGTTTATATAAAACCATTACCTTCCAGCAAACAGCTACAGGAATGCATAAATTTGATTGCAAGTATTCAAATACAGCAACCACTTGTTCATGTGCATTCTTTTATCAACGATTTCAAACTGTTAAAAGATTATTAGAAGAATATAAAAATTAGAAATTTTGTAACTAAATTTTCGATTTGAATAAACTATAATGTTAAAATACTTTTTTTGAAGTATATTTGTGGAATTTATGATTCTGTAAGAATAAGTCTGAAAATTTTAAATATGTACGTGCATATACAAGATATTTGTGGAGATGTAAATTTAGATTTTCATAAAAGTTCATATAAAATTAATATGACAAATAATTTAAAGAAATAGTTATTGTTTTGAATATAATACAAAATAAATAACTTATAGAGATATTATATGGGTATAATGAAATCATTGGAATTTTTTAAAACAAAACAATATATGTAAATAACATCAAAAATTTATATAATAATTAAAGACATTATGTGGAAGCAAAAAAATATGAAGAAAAAAGGAATAAAACCAAAAATAATGAAGTAGGAATATATGAATAAAGTTGGAAATTATAAATAAATGAAATAGATAGATTTTTATTAAAAAGTCTAAATGCAAGCAAATATAAAAAACTATTGTAAACAAGTTTTTAAAGAAATAGTATCAAATAAATATAATTAAGAAACTAAAAATAAATAAAGTATTAAAATTTGCTTTTATCAACATAATAAAAATAATAGAATCGTTAGAGAAAATTCAATGCAATTGTCTACCTCATTTAAAATTTCACAAAAATAAATTTACTTTCTCATAGTTTTCACAGAAAATGCAATTTCATATAATTTGAGAATTGAATCTATGTATATATGAGTTCAATGATCTTAAAATGAAAATACGTATGAGCAAAAAAATTGGAAAGAAAAAAATAATGAAGTAATAATAGTAAATAAATGAAGTAAGCATAAAACATAAGTAAGATTTCTACTAAAATATCTATAATGTACACAAACTAAAAAAAAAAAAAAATGTAGTTGCAAACAATAAGTTATAAAGAAATAGTATCGAATAAATATAACTAGTAAACCCGGCCACGCGATGCTGTGGCTTTCAATTACACAGTGCGACAATTTGAGGGTGGAAGAACGCTTATTGCCACATTTGAAAATTTTCATAGCTACTGGTTATTTTTATTTTCTGTGGACCTAGATTTTTTATACATAGATTTTGACCAAGGAGCCCCATAGTGAAGTTTTGTGTCGAATATTTTTCTAGACTATGGTAACCTTAAAGCGACCTACAAAAGGCCATTTGGCGCGCTCCTCCTTTTCTTTCTAGTTCTCTTTCTCTTCCCCTTTCCCCTTTATTTGCGCTTTATTTTCCCTTTATCCATTTTATTTTTCATATTTCCTCTCTCGCTTCCTGTCCTTCGCCATATCCGTCCCTTTCATTTTCCTCTTCCCTTTCCTTTTATCACCCATCTTCAGTGCTAGGCCTTGCATGACACTTCAAATTTAAAAATGAGATAAACTGTAGCGTAAAAATTGATTTTTGAACAGGTGGCACCCTTTTTGTAAACATTTTAATAAATTAATCATTTCCTTGCCAAGCCCTTTCACATGACACATCAAATTTAAAAATCAAACAAACTATAACGTAAAATTAAATTTTCAGACATCTGGCAACCCTTTTCAAAAAAATTAAACCTTCCTGCACATCTACAGGTCAAGCCCTTTCATCTGACACCACACTTTCTAAAATCGGTATAACGGTGTAAAAGTTATGGTGCTTACAAAAAATCGCTTAGCGTAATATATATAAAGATTACAGAAACTATAAAATTAAATTTTGAAGAAAACTAAAAAACTGATATGAATATGTACATATATGTATATGTATGAGGGTAATGATCTTAAAAATTAAAGTATGAATGATGTATGTATATATGAGAATAATGAGATTTTATAGAATGAATGTATTAATTTTCATGTATGTGTTGTAAGTATTAAAACTTGTTGACTTCGACTTTGGGGGAAATTTAGATAATAATATTAGAATTGTTAAAGAAAATGCAATGTCGTTTTCTGCTCATTTAAAATTTCACCGGAAAAAATTTTCTTTCTCACAGGAAATCCATTTTCATATAATTTGGGAATTGAATGCATATATATATGAGATTAATGATCTACTAAAATATCTATAATGTACACAAATAAAAAGAAAAACAAAAAACAAAAAAAAATTTAGTTGCAAATGATAATTAATAACTATAATAAAAGAAATTATAAAATTAAATTTTGAAGAAGACTAAACACTGATATGAGATTAATGATTTTAGAAATTAAAATATGAATGTATAGGAATTTGTATATACATATGTATGTGGATATGAATAAAAGTATGTATTGTAAGTAATTAAAAAAATATATATATATAAAATATATGTATATATATATATATATATAATAATATAAAAATAGTTATATGGATTTTTATAAGAAATATAATAATACATTATGATAATTAAAAAATTTATAACTTGAAAAATATAAATATAAACTTGTAGCAATACAATCAAATATTCAGTATTTTTTAAATCAAATAATATAAATAGTTCAACTTCTAATTCATATAATAATCAAATACTCGTATATACTGAAGAAAAAATTGGTAAGAAGAAGTTGGAGAAAAAGGAAGGTGGAATAGATCATATTTGTGAAGTAGAAGAAGTTGGGAAACTTATGGAATTCTAGTATAATAAGTATTTAATGTAAAAAAATGTAAAAATGTTATTTTTACTCCATAAAAAAATTAATATAAATTTATATATAAAATATATATTTCTTTTAATCTTTTATTTAAATTTGGATATAAGGAAAAAGTAATTATAAATGTTTGTTTAAATTTCTTTCCCTCATAGCTAGCTATCATCATATACTTATATACATACATATAAGTATATTAACATATGTATTTACATATATTCAAAGATTTCTACATTCAACTGAAATGAAGAAGAAAGAAAATAAAAATATTCTATATGACGCACCTCGTAAAGTTCTATACGTGTATATGTTTGAATTTCTCCCTACATACATAGGTAACATACAAACGGAGGAAATATGGGTTTGTTTATACATACATGTTTATATGTATCTTCATAGATACATATTCATACATACATATATATGTATAGAGATATATTCTAGTCAGGGTTTGAATTTGCTTGCTGCAAAATAGCAATAGCCGATGTTTTTTGCTTATTGCTGAATTCAGCCGAGCCAAAAACGAAAACACGAATCATTCGCTTCAGTATTCAGCTGAGTCGAGTTTGCTAGTATAGTTAAGCCAAGCAACTCAATTTGAGAGGGTTGCTTTTACTTCCAGCAATTAGTTGAGTGGTAAATTTTTGCTAATAGTTGCTTATTTTGCTGAAACTAGTTTTTAAGCAAAATTCAACATGAAAAGATGTTTACAAATGGACATACATACATATTATGTGTACATACATAAGTAAATATGTATAAAAAATCGAAATATCCGTAAACAAATCGTTTCAGCAAAATAAGCAAAAGCAGAAAAAATGCAAAGATACAACTAATTGCTGGAAGTAAAATGAAATCCCCCAAATCGCGTTGCTTTGCTTAACTATACAAGCAAACACGGCTCAGCTGAAAACTGAAGCGAATGAATCGTGTTCTCGTTTTTTACTCGGCTGGCGGAGTTTGCTAATTTACTTTTCGTTAGCAAAAGCAAAGCAAAAGCAAATGCAGCAAAAGTAGCTAAGCAATTTCAAACCCTGATTCTAGTATACAAATCTTATTACCATTTGCATTGATATTAAACATCCTCTACTTCAACCATTTTAATGCATAATAATAACCGTTAGATGTCAGCTTTTAGTATAGACAACAACCATGTCATTTTTATGACAGTTATAACTAGGCTGACCATCCGTTCTGTTTTTTGAGGGACCGTTCTGTTTTTCAGACGTCTGTCCCTCGTATTTTTGTTTTTTCGGAAAACCTCAAAATGTTCTGTTTTTTTCCTAGTGTCCCTCATTTGTCCCTCATTTATTTATTTTGGGGCATATTCATAGTCTTGATAAAATCTGATTTTAAGTTAGTTAAAATCAATATTTTATTTTGACTATGAATATTACCCTTTTTGTTTAAAATCTGTTTTATATTAAAAAGGTTGAGGTGGCAGCCCTTTTTCTCATCAGAATTTAAGTAGTTATCGATAATAACTACCATCCTCATTGACTATATGTTTGTTGGAATGTAATTTTTGTGGTTGCTGTGTGGCAAATTAATTTGAAAGAAATTGGTAAATCGTATTAAAATTGATTTGTGGACATTAAACTAAGTTACCAAATTCTTTTTTATCGTAGCATTATGCTTGCTTTATTGTAGATACCTATAATTAAACTTACAAATTTGTTTATTTTTGTTAAAACAAAAAGTCTGAAGAGAATGTGAATTACATACATATGTTTGTAAGCCTATTATTTGATGAATAAATATTTTTTACGATTTCAAGTTTCATAAATATACATATGTTCGTACTTATATCATTTGAAATTTTGTCCCTCATTTTCGATTCATATTTATGGTCAGCCTAGTTATAACAGATATGTGTTGTCAGCTTTTAGTATAGACAACAACCATTTCGTTTTTATGACAGTTATAACAGTTAGGTTCTTTTTCTACCGCCAGATGGCGCTAAATTTTTTACATTAGATCGTCATTTTTTGGAAAAATTCTGTGATACACTTACAAACACGTGTTAAATAAATGGGACATTAGGGCGCTGTTTTCTAAAAAATCTCCATACAAATTTCTGTTATAATTTTCAAAGCTGACACGAAAAAGTGAGCTAGAATCCCCATATCCACACTACTATGTATGTCTCATCCCTGTTGAAAAAAAGTTAATTCTTCGTGCACAGTGTTATTAATGACCAAACAAATTTTTTCTCATAATAATGTTTAAATACAACCAACTCACCAAATTATTCAGGGTAATGGTTAAATATGACTTTTACCCCATTTCTCTTATAACCGTTGCGTCCCTGTTTAAAACACAATTTGAGCTTACCTACGGGCTTGTCTGAAGACATTGTGTGATTGGACAAATGTATTGGCCATTTTACGGGCGTGCTCCGTGGTAGCCCATTCGGATTTGGTTGGGAAGATTGAGCCAAACCAGAAGTTGGCGTATTATTAACATTGCAATGCGCTTGATTACCACCAAGTATCATACGCGGATAGGTAGCAATGTTTTGTAGAGCCGTTTGCTGGCGTATACTTCTAGGATCGACAATTGAATTTTTTGTGACACTTTTATTTTGTTGCTTCATATAAAAATTGTTTACGTTGTGATATTGGATTGTTGAATTATGATTAGTATTATCTCTTTCAGCAGTCATCTTTCGAAGTACTGATGTTGGTGTGAAGGCTAAAGGCGTTGATGAGTTCATATGACGCGATATTGGTTGCGTTTGTCCTGGTGTTACTATTGGTTGCTCACCATAGCTGTTAAAACCCTGGGTTTGTTGAATACCCAACTCAGTAAGGTCTGCCAACTTATTATTTAATTGTGGTTGCCTCAAAAATTCTTTTCGTTTTTTACTTGATTCTTGCCCCTGGATCTGCCGCCCTTCGTAAGTTTTCGGTAATATTATATCCTTACCATCTTTAACACATTGTGGGTTTGAAAATTGTGAAGTATTGGAAGAACGGTTTTGTTGTTGAAGCCCTACAGGGGCTTCACTCGTCGAAAAGTTATTTGAAGTGGATATTTCTTTAGTTGGACATGATATTGGAGGTGTTGGTCGCTGGAATACCTCTGAAATTGCTGTACAAAAACCTTCAGTATTTACTTCTTTTATTTCTGATAATGTACTTGAGATATTCCTTTCTTGCCCAAACATACTATGTGCTGGTATTTCGCCAGTAGTTATATATGGATAGGTGTTACGGGCTTCTGCAAATTTTTGAGATTGATTACCAAATAAGGCTGATAAATGCATGGGCAATTCGTCTAGTATGTGTGTTTTTGTAAAATCTTCATTATTTGGGTACAGATGATTTAAGTCTTCAGTATGTGTTGTGGTATCGTCTCTTTCATGGATCTGAGTGGTGAATTGAGATTCGAACACATTTACCGCTGAGCTTTGACTCATTTGTACGTTACTAACTGGGAAAGATTGTTGTACATGGTACCGCTGCTCCTGCTTATTTCCGGTCCCAAGTCGTTCCAATAATTTGTTGAACGCTTCTACCTCATCTGCTTGTGGATGTATATGATACTTTTTTTCTTGCGGTATTACAATGTCTATATCTTTCTTTGAATCATCTATGCTGCCAGATGGGTTCTTCTTTCCGGTATCTATGACGCGCATACGGGCTTCAAGCTCCTTTACGCTTGTTATACTTGTTACTATACATTGAAATAAAAAAAATTACGTATTAAATATCATTTAAAATTACTTAATTATAATTTAATTATATACCCTGATCTGACATGAAATACCGGTGTAAACACATTTATACACTTGTATATGAGATTTTTTTTGTCTTTTTACATACATATGTATATCTGAGCACAAGCAATAACCGCTTAAATCGACTTAGGAAGATTTTGAGTTATATAAACCACGTTATTCTCCTTTTAAAACTCTATATTTCTGTAAAACCCCCATGCTTATAACTTAATTCAATCAAAAGATATAAATAAAAACATTTAGGCTTAACTCAGAATAGAGGTATATTAAATTTGCTATAACAGCAACAGATGTATATACAGATGTATATACTTAATCAAATTTCTTCATGACATTTTATTTTATTTACAAAGTTTGATCATAACATTGTGGATGGCTCACTGATTTTGTGTCTATAGTTTTTAATTGACTTTTATGATTTGTTAACAAACGCCTTCGAATATAAAAATCAATTTATCTCTAAATCATTTTTTTCGACTTAGCGATTATTGCAAATTGCCACAGATATGTATACACACTTATAGATAAACATTTTGAATTCAGAGTTTAGATGTAGGATTTCCAAACTATTAGTGATTAAGTATAAAGGAATTTGTTAAAGAATAAGATTTAATAAAAACTGTGTACTTTCCAACCTGAGATATACTCTTCTTTTATTGGTTGAAATATGATTGACAATAATGCAGTGCAGCGTTGCCGTTTAAAAATTTTCGTGGCGGCTAGATTTGATTTAATTTGTGGCTAAAAAATTTGGTTCGTGGCTAAAAATGGTGGCTAAAAATTAACATGTTTTAAATTTATTTTTCAAATTCAGGCACAAAAGTATCGCATACAATATAAGGAAAAAATCATAAATTTGTGTAAAAATAAAATATTCATACATACATAGTATGTACCTAACTATACCTAAAAAAATTAGACATCACATTCAATATCTATCATTATGTTGTCATCACTAATTGACTCTTTCTCTTGATAAATTAACTCTTTCTTCATAAATTTAAGAGATCTTCTGTTATTTCAAATTCATTGCAACATTGTTTTACATTCTTTAAGCCATCTATTATATAAAAATAAGTCGCATTTTTTTCCCTGATGATTTAACTCCAGAACGGCTGGACTTAATTAAATGAAATTTTGCACGTAGTTTTCGCTTGAGCCCGACATGGTTTATGGCCAAAAAAAGTATAAGAATCCGGGAAGGTTTTGGAGATATTCCACAAAATGTGGACCAGGGTAACCCTATAACGGGTTCGTACGATATGGGTATCAAATGAAAGGTGTTGACGAGTGCTTGAACAAGGTGTAGTTATTGGTCCCATATAAGACCCCGTATTCGAGGTATTTCCTGAAATATGAACCAGGTGTTACCCCATACGGGTTTTCTACAAAATGGGTATCAAATAAAAGGTGTTGGTGAGTATTTAAAAAAGAGGTGATTTTCAAGACCCGTTTTCCGAGATATCGACCAAAATGTGGACCAGGAGTGACCCTAGAAAGTCTGGAGGGATAGAATAGGCTTAGGGATAGGGCTAGAGATATGGATAGGGATAAGGATAGGGATAGGTATATGGATAGGGATTAGCGATTAGGGATTAGGTATTCGGGATTAGGGATTAGGGACTAGGGACTAGGGATAGGAATAGGGATAGGGATAGCGATAGGGATAGGGATAGGGATAGGGATAGGGATAGGGATAAGGGTAGGGATAGGGATAGGGATAAGTATAGGGATAGAGATAGGGATAGGAATAGGGATAGGGTTAGCGATAGGAATAGGAATAGGGATAGGTATAAGGATAGGGATAGGGATAGGGAAATTTTAGGCAGAACAACGTCTTGCGGGTCAGCTAGTATCTTATAGTTAAAATTGCATTCAACATTGCATGATTCATTTTGTTTCGATTTTTGGTTTGGACAATATTCATTACGGAGAAGGTTCTTTCCACTTCGGCGTTGCTAAGTGGTAGAAGTAGCAAACAATATACAAAGTCAGTTAGATCCTTATACGGACTTTCATCGACAACCTACTATTCCACTAGCGAGTATCGACAGGCATTTATCGATAGTTGCGTTACTTGTTTTGTTTTTTTTTAACACTTAAATCGATTTGTGATAATCGCTGAATTGAATTAGCGTTACCACATCCTTCCTATGTGCAAAATTATGGTTCATTACAAGCGGTTGCTAAAAACGTGTCTAGTGGCAAAACCGAAATTTTGGTGGCTGAAAAAACACGGCGGTGGCTAAATCTAGCCACCAAATGGCTAAAACGGCAACGCTGATGCAGTGTTAGATTTTTAGGGTTTTGGTGTGGGTGATGCTCTGGTAAAATAGGAGGGAAGTAGGAATGGACAATATGGACAGGAACTGACGCTCTTATATGAATTGACGACTGAGTTTGGGGGCGCTGTAAGTTAACTAGGAGTCAGCGCAGCGCGCATGGCTTCACGTGCTCACGTTGAAGAGGGTG
Organism: Urophora cardui; assembly: GCA_960531455.1. Taxonomy (NCBI): domain Eukaryota; kingdom Metazoa; phylum Arthropoda; class Insecta; order Diptera; family Tephritidae; genus Urophora; species Urophora cardui. Next base: position 15,866,245 of record OY482675.1, on the reverse strand, counting down.
GGATAGACTCCACCGGACGGGACAAGGACTGGTCTTAGTTTTCATTCCTCCTTTACAGCTTTTTCTTTTCAATTTCTTTAATCAATCCATGGCATGAACATTTTTTTTGTTCGTGTAACTGTGCCTTAGTTTTCATTCCCCCTTTACAGCTTTTTCTTTTCAATTTCTTTAATCAATCCATGGCATGAACATTTTTTTGTTCGTGTAACTGTGGGCAAAGGCAGGCGGAAAAGAATCCACCCAACGACGAGCTAGCCTGGGATGCAAGCATGCCAGCCCTCCGCCTCGCCTCTGCCCAACGCACGCAGTTACATAACAATGGCGCCCAAAGTTTGCAAATCCACGAAACACACATCTTGCAACAATGTTATCAGTTGCAACAGTGTTCATGCCTTTAATTTTTCCTAAGCCTTTTTTTTTCTTTTGTTTCACAGCTTCCTTTCCTTCCTCTATCTTCTTTCTATCGGACAGAACACAATCAAAAGAGTGGCATCAATTGCCCCCTTGGTAAGTGATAAGTACTCTTCTGATTGGCCTAAAGGGGATTCCCACCTCAACTTCATTGTACCTCTTTAACAGACCTAGGAGTAGACAGTGGGGCTGAGACGGCGAGTAAACGTTAATGTTGAAGTTGGGTGTGGCTACCCAAGCTACCATGTGTTTAGTGCACTACTGGACTCATGTGAGGTTTGTGGCTTCATCCAACAGGGGAGACTACAAATTTTGTTAGTGAGCGGTACGGTAGCCTTGCAAGGAGCCTGTGGAAGTTGTGCCTCGTTCGCTGATGAAAGAAAAGACTTGACTCGGACTTGACGATAACAAAATATACACACTAGACTGGGTTGGTCCCCATACGAAATAAAAAAGTTGTAAAAGTCCCCCCTAAATTTGAAGCTTATGTTGAGGGGGTTAAGGGACAAACAAATTTTTTTGACCCCGCGAAATACCGCCGAAATCGTTTTTTTAGTGTAACTTTGTTATTTTACATCCGATTTTTAAAATTGATACGAGTACGTCATTATTTTCGTATTTTGAAGCTCTACACTTCCTTCTAATGTCCTTTTGAGGTCTGAAGTCCTTTTCACATAGTTGGGTCAGGTAAGTTATTTGTATGTTCATGAATTATCCTCTTTGTTTTGCCAAATGAAAGTGCTTCAAAATCCATGCCTTTAAACGGTTTTACTAAATTAATGAATAAAGGTATGTCACGACGAATATTTAATGTAACTATTATTTAACTAATTTTTTTTAAGCAATTCGGTGAAAGTTTTATGAGTCATAACTCAGAAACTGTAGCAGATATATCGATGAAATTTGGTACGCGTAATATACCTACTTAGGCAAATGTTTGGACGAAAAATTGCCAAAATCGGTTGACGACCACGCCCAATTTTATATATGGGAACTATTAAGTGGCCTAATAAAAACATTTTAAGCGATATCTTTGTCAAATATGAAGATAATTCATTGAAATATTGTGGCATGAGTTCTACAATAGACCGGAAACAAAAAATAGAAAAATTTTGGAAAATGGGCGTGGCACCGCCTCTTTTTATACAAAGGAATCTACGAGATTTCGGAGCCCATGACTCGACAAATAATTGAGATATTATGACGAAACTTTGTATATACACTTTTATAACTCGTGGTAATACATGTTCAAAATTTTAGCGAAATCAGTTTACGAGCACGCCCAATTTTATATATGAAAACTATAAGGTGCCTAATAAAAACATTTTAAGCGAAATCTCTGTCAAATATAAAGATAATTCATTGAAATTTTTTGGCATGAGTTCTAAGATAGACCCGAAACAAAAAATAGGAAAATTTTGGAAAATGGGCGTGGCACCGCCTCTTTTTAGACAAAGGAATCTACGAGATTTCGGAGCCAATAACTCGACAAATAATTGAGATATTATAACGAAACTTGGTTTATACACTTTTGTAACTTGTGCTAATAGACACGCAAAAATTTATTGTAATCGGTTTATGACCACGCGTACTTTTTAACAAAGATATTTATTGAACACCCTTTAGGAATTTGTGGCATGACATCTTTGTAACTAGAAGTCATAAAGGAATGAAGTTTTGCACAAAGAATAATATTTATATGCTTAGTAGGATGACTGATAAAAATGTTGAAAATGGGCGTGGCTACGCCCACTTTATGCAGCACTCGCTTTTTATAAATTACACCGTGTTTCCATTAAACGCAAACAAACAATGAAAGCATACAGCTGAGTATCTAATGTTCGATTCCACTCGAACTTATGTACATATGCTTCCTTATTTGTTCTATATAATTTTTGAAAAATTGAATTGTTGCTTTAGTTTATTTCTTGATTAAATTTTTCCATTTTTTGTTGTTTATATTTTTTTTTTTGTATAGATCCCTTTTGTTAACCCATTAGGATGCTCATAGTTATATATATATATATATCATTTTGGAAAAAAAATTAATTTTACGAATATAATTACATATTAGTGTTCACTCAGGGACCGGGATTTTTATTTCCTTTTAAAATAAAAATCCATAAAAAAAATTATTTCTGGCTGTTAATTTTATTTGGACGAAAATAATCGTTAAACTTTGATTTTTATTTTTTCGAGCCAAGAATAAAAATCATTCCTTTTATTTTTTAAGGATAGAATAAAAATCCTTTGTCAATAACTAATGAACCGCTTATCCGAATTTACTAAATTTGGTAACAATGGATAGAGGACTGAAAACACTTTCAAAAAAGTCAAAATGACAGAGTTGCCACCTAGTTTTATTTTAATATAAAAATAATTTGTCAATAACTTGTGAACCGCTTATCCGAATTTACTAAATTTGGTAACAATGGATAGATTACTGAAAACACTTTTAAAAAAAGTCAAAATGACAGAGTTGCCACCTAGTTTTATTTGAATATAAAAATCATTTGTCAATATCTTCTGAACCACTTATCCGAATTTAATAAATTTGGCATCAATGGATAGAGGACTGAAAACACTTTCAAAAAAAGTCAAAATGACAGAGTTGCCACCTAGTTTTATTTCAATATAAAAATCATTTGCTAATAACTTCTGAACTGCTTATCCGAAGTTTTAGATCAAGTGATTTCAATTATTTTTCTTGATAGAGCTATGTACATATTCAAGGTTGGCAATTGACAACGGCACTTTTCCAGGTTGAGTATTAGGTAAGATTCATAGGATAGATATAGAGAGAGAGATAGAGGTGAGTATAAAGAGGTGGTAAGTATAATAGTTGGGAAGAAGGTGAGTTAGGATTAGGTTGATGCTTTCCTTTTTATTTATTTAATCAAATTCGATCAGGTCTTCATCCTCGCTCATGCTTTCAACAATATAAAATTAAATGAACAAATAATATTAAATATAATACTAAAGTTTTCAAAATTAAAAAAATAGTTTTTCTTTATTTTAAGCGGTAAATCGCAAAACTGCGGGGTAATCGGTTACTGGCACAGTAACCCCAAATGAATTTGTTAAATCTCGCATTTTGTGAAGAAAAAATTTGGTAGGTGTGAAGCCATTTTGGTAGGTTTTTGGTAGGAAAAATTTTTTCTTAGTGGTCCACTATCCATTGATGCCAAATTTATTAAATTCAGATAAGCGGTTCAGAAGTTATTGGTAAATGATTTTTATATTAAAATAAAATTAGGAAGTGTTTTCAGTGCTCTATCCATTGTTACCAAATTTATTAAATTCGGATAAACGGTTCAGAAGTTATAAGCAACTGATTTTTATATTAAAGTAACAATAGGTGGCAACTCTGTTATTTTGACTGTATAAGCGACTTACGCACTTATACGTATGAGCGAACACACGCACTTACACTATGTATAAGTAGCTCACAGCTTACACAATTATGCTGCGCAAGCATTAGCTTTTCGTGCGTTGATCATTGTTTGCATGCAAGCATGCAAGCAATTCTCAACCGTTTCAAGCGATGTTCTGCTTAAGTACATAATTGTGACACTGAACAATTATGTATGGGTTCACTCGGGATGAGGTGGCTACCTTTAAAGCCTTGCACTCCTCATGGGTTGGATCAACGCCAACCCGGGACGTGCCAATCCTCCCAGAAGAGTATTTTTTGCACTCGGGATGAGGTGGCTTCTCTAAAAGCCCTGCACGCCTCATTGGTTGGATCAACGCCAACCAGGGACACGTCTTCCCCCCAGCATCCCTAACCCATGGGATGCCTTTTTTGGAAGGGTGACAATCTTCATTGTCTTGCCCAGGAGCCTTGCCTGCTCTCAAGAAAATACATCATGCAAAGGCAGTGGCCGTCTCCAAATTTGGTTGCTTCTCCCTGCGGTTCACCGCACCTCTTATGCCAGGCGCACGAAGTACACCACTGCTCTGGAACGAGCCATACTCCATCTTGCCAAAGCACATGCTCATCGCAGCCCCAAACCCCACAAACAAAAAATGCTACAAACCCGATGGGAATATACCACACCCTGTAGCCAAAACAAAAAGGAGTTATAGACAACTGATTTTTATATTAAAATAACAATTGCAACCTATGTACATATATGACTAATGTAGGTAAAAAAAAGGTGAAACCCCGTCATATTGACCATCATTTGAAAGCTTTTGAAGCCCTCTATCCATTGGTACCAAGTTTATTAAATTCGGACAAGCGGTTCATTAGTTATTGACAAATGATTTTTATTCTATCCTTAAAAAATAAAAGGATGGGAATAATTTTTATTCCTGGCCCAAAAAAATAAAAATCATGATTTTATAGTTATATTCTGATTTTTTTCAAAAAAATCACAAAAATATATTACGGCCAGGATTTTGATCCCAGAAGTCCGGGGATGAAGGAAAAGTTAATAATTTTCTTCGGGCAAGCTATTTAACCGATGATTTTTATAGCTTCGAAAAAAAAAATAATTTCACTCAAATATATTTCTTTGAATTTTGAATTTTTAATATATTTTTTTTTGATGTTTGAACTTTTTTAGTTTTTTATTTCATAATTTTGTTTAATTTTGAAAGCTTGAATTTGTAGGTTGAATTACGGTTGTACAATAGGGTGACCGCAGTGATAGGGATGGAAATTTTTTGAGGAATTTTGTCAACGGGAACCCCATAAAATGATCAGCCTTTGCAGATTTTAAGATAGCCAAAGTTTAAGAACGATTGGATCATATTAACACGTGCCGCTTGGCGCTTAAAGTTTCAAAAAACTTGATTTTGTGGCCGATGAGCGACGTTTTTGGCCGTATCTCCGGAACTCTTCATTATTTTCTCATGATTCACATATCCAGGTAAAGGCATGTTGTTCCCACTAATTTATATCCTATGCATACCTCTAGGAACGCACATCCATTAAAAGAATACCTCTAGGAACGCACATCTATTAAAAGAATTACACGTTAAGTTATGTAACACTTCGCATTCCCTTGTATGGTAAGGAGCCGTTCATGTATTACGTAAGCAAAGCGAAATTCCAGATGCTTGCTACAATTAACACTTTGACAATTTCCACTTCACTTCTTTGTTTTAATTTATAAACCTGATTTTTGGTAAAATATTTGGGGAATTTGCTTTTTTCTGCTTATTCGAATGTTATTTTTTACTTTTCTCTGTTCACTTCTGTAGATATACAAACATACCCACACGCACACAAGGGGAGATGTTTATCAAAGCGTAAAAAAGTTGAGACATGGCTAACTTTATACTTTGCTTTACTCGCTTCACCTCAATTGTGAACATGTCCCTTTGAAAAGCACATGCTGAACGGAACTGTCAAAGCAAAACTCTGAAGCAAAGCGAAGTCAATTGTGCACGGGCTCTTACCGCGCGCTATTTACTTGCCAAATGCCATTTGTGAATTGCATGTACGAGTAACAGGGTCTATTTCGGAGAAATCAAAACTATTGCCGGTCTTTTCGTGTTAAATTACTTATCGAAGTTTCTGCAATACCAATTTTTTCAATTTATTGAGTTGTAAATGAGAATTTGAGTAGTTAATATAGCAGAAGTCCAGGTATTTTCAATAAAAACAATTAAATTTGAATGATTTGTGTTTTTTTTATTTTGTGCTTCGAAACTAGTGAATGTCTCTTTTTCCCCTCTATTTTTAAGATTTATCATTCTCATTTTTGTCCCTAAAATAATGGCTCCACTTCTGCCATAAAAAGACGAAACAAAGATAAAATTTTCATTGTAGGCTATCCGGCTCACCAGATAACCGGTTGTAAATTGCTCTCTAATCGCCAAGTTCTGGCCACTTTATTTTACAATTTGCGTAGTGTGAAATTGAGCTTAAAGGTTTCAGCAAAAATTACTATTTAAGAAATACTTGTATTTTGGGAAAAAGCTCGAATTCCTATAAAACATGAAAAAGATGCTATTACTAAATTAGAGAAACTTTACGCAGAGTGGATAAATTTACAGAAGGACCAGAAAAAACAATCGGAAGCTGCAAGGAACAAAATCTAAGAGTTCGCCTTAAAGATATATGATATCTTTGATATCGCTCATCGAGACGCCTTGGCCATGATGAAATCAGAAGAAAAGCAATTTCTTTTGAAACAAAGGGAGAAGGGTCGTCCAGGCTCTATGCTTCGAGTTGATTTGAAGTTAGCTCGAGCTGAAGAAAGAAAACTACAAAGGGAACTTGCGAAAAAGGACACAAATTCGATCGGAATGTTTCAACATAGGCAAGATTTTCTTTTTATTTGGTTTGAATTTTTTTATTTTTGTTGAAAAGATTTGAGTAGATTGGTTTCTAATATTCAGTATTTATTAAAGTAAAAAAAAAATATTCAACAACTATTTACAGCGAAGGTTGAGTGTATAGCTATTTCACGAAAAACCATTTTCGATCATCAGCACTCAGTGGATGCACCACTTCCGAAAAGAGTGCTGATGATCGAAAATGGTTTTTCGTGAAATAGCTATACACTCAACCTTCGCTGTAAATAGTTGTTGAATTTTTTTCCACTTACCCCAACAATTAAAAAATTGAATTAAAAATAAAAATTTCGTGCTAAGCACTAAAAAACTCTTTCAAGTAAAAAAAAAATAACCTCAACTATTTCAAACCAACCTCATTATTTTCTTTATTGACGGTATTTTCCCTTTTCCTTCATAGATATAGATAGTGATAGTGAAGAAGACGAGGACAGTGATGGAGCGTATGATGGGGATGATGATGACAAAGAACACCCCAGTAGCTGGTCGAAAAACAATAGTTTTAGGGAAGGATTGGAGATTGTGAAGTCACTAAAGGGCGTTAACGATATTGCAGGACGAGGGGTGAAATTAATTACTGATTTCAATGATCTTCTAACCAAAGATGAGGAGCAGAAACAATATATTTTGCAAGTCGTAAGCCAATGCCAAAAGTTGTATCCTGACTGTTCAAAAAGAACATTGAGGAAACCTGTAGAATAGAGTATTCATTATTGTATCCTTGTGTCCTTAAAAATAATAAAAATAATAAATAAATACATTAACGTATGTAAAAAAAACCGTTTTCCCAATCCAACATTTATACTTTAAAGAATACTAGTATCGCCGGTGCTCGAAATTCGACCATGCAATTTATTTTTCAACTTTGTATTGGTACAAAAATTATTCCTTTTTGCGGAGATAAGCAACACTTTCCAAATTCCAGTTGTACCGCAACACTGATTTACCCTTTTGATCACGGTCCGACGCGAAATCATGGTCAAAATCCAGGCAGATCTAGGAAGGTAGGCCCGGTGGTGAATTTAGAAATTTCCAATGTATTTTGTTATTGTAATTGGTAGAGTGTAATGTCAAAATGATATTTCGCTGTAGTTAAAATCTTCGCTTGGGGCTCGTCCATTCCTATTGGCCATGATGTGAATTCGCTTTGATTTTGACATTACACTCTACCTTTGTAAATAAAAAAAGAATTTTTTCAATTCGCCGCCGAGCCTACCTGTTAGATATGCCTTGGTCAAAATTAAAATTACTCAATGTGCTCTCCCGCACTCTCTCTCATTTTTCGCTTTAATGGAAAATCAATAGGAGAAATTTGGAAGCGTTGATTTTGATCTTAGCGTAAACTGGGCCAATGCATATAAAATAGAGAGAGCGCTTTTAAATTAAAGCGACTCTTCAACTGTGTTTTCGATATTTGTAAACACGTTTACGATATCTATTTATCTTAACCAAAAATTTTATTTTTTAATTATAAAGAAATTAAATAATTTATAGAAAAAATTATATGCCTATGCACTGCTCCTGACTCATACGAACACATCCATATCAATTTTATGTGGATATGAGTATGTTAAATGTGGAAAACAGCCTGGCAATTGTTTGTAAGGAAAAAATGTTAGCCTATTAATATATAGATAAGAGATTTTTCATGATATCATAAGTTTCTTCCTAGAGGTACCTATTAAAATTTTTGGTGACAAAGGCAGTAATAGCTCGGTTCGGTTACAAATAACAAAAAATATGTATGGAATATAAATTAGTGGGAACAACATGCCTTTACCTGGAGATACGGCCCAAAAACGTCGCTCATCGGCCAAAAAATCAAGTTTTTTCAAACTTTAAGCGCCCAGCGGCACGTGTTAATATGATCCAATCGTTTTTAAACTTTGGCAATCTTAATATCTGCAAAGGCTGATCATTTTATGGGGTTCCCGTTGACAAAAATGTGACATCGATTTTTTACGGGCACCCTATTGTACAATTTCACAGGAAGTTTTTTATGTTGAGATAATTATATTTCCATTCGATTTATGTCCTTGATTAGAACTTTTTTTTGTTACAAATTAGTAAATTTTCTTAGCTTAAATATATTTTTTTTTTAAATAACAAGTGAAACCATCTATTATTTTAATTTTTTAATTCGGGGTAGGGATTTTTGTTATTTACTTATACACACACCTGAAATATTTTTGTACATATAGAAGAAGAACGGGTGGTTCCTGGTGGCTTAGGTCTAAACTCTGATCGTGGGATAACACGTAGTGTGACAAGGGCGTTAGAAAACCAAGTAGTTGGTTCGATATTTACTCAGATAGATATCGGGATGCCACATAGAGGACTTTCTGCCAACAGATTATTTTAATCGCTGTGCGGCCAGGGTATTCGGTTCACAAGGTAGTAGGGAGATTCGCCAGCCGCTAGTGATTGTAAGGGAAGAGGTCGAAGTCTTTTAGTTTAACGTGAGCAACTGCCACGAAAGGCCTAAACACACGGTTTTCTTGAAACACGGATCAAACGTTGATCAACGCCCTAAGTGCTACGCACTTGGTACCAATTCATTCTCCATTCAATCGATCACCAAACCCCCCAATCTTGCAATCATTCACCAATTCAACTCAACAAGTGCCTCCGTCGTATAAAAACCTCTCGCGCAAATCCACTCAAAAGTTCGGCATTCCGACGGTGCGACACACGGGCAAACACGCTAACATCATCACTCGCTGACATGATAACAGTCGCTTCCTACCAACAACCGGCTCGACTGCTCTGAACCACACCGCAGCCCCGTACGTGGCGCAAGCCACGAAGAGACCACGGTATATAGTCCGAACAGCCCGACGGCTGAGGCCGCACTCACACCTAATTATACGGCGAACTTGGCCCACAACGCTCACCAATCGCTCTTTCAGCCGTACAAAATGCGGGGTAAAACACATTCTTTCACCTATTGTCAGCCCCAGATACTTGACTTGCGTCGCATATCTGATGCTGACACCATTCACGCGGTGGCCTATCCGGTGACAATTTGCCCTTAAGCAACATTGTCACCGTTTTGTCCACCGATATGTCTACACCCACGAAATTTCCCCATGCATGCACAATCTCACACCGGTTTTCCCCACTTCTCTCGACATTCGCTCTTGACTGACCTTCCACCAATAGTAGAAGGTCGTCCGCATACGCACAACATTTACACAGTGGCTCGAGTTGCCGCAGCAGGGAGTCCATCATTAGGTTCCATATGTATGGACCACAGATGGATCCCTGTGGACAACCGCGAACCACATCCACTTCCACACTTTCACTCACACCAACGATGGAGGCTCTTCTGCCTTGGAAGTAACTACGCCACAAAGTTACCTCCGGGCAGCGGAGCTCTTCCAACCGTTCAATCACTCTGTCCCAGCGAAGGTAGTCAAACACCCCCTTGAAGTCAATAAATATGCCAAGGACATATTTATTGACACTCATCCCTACAGCATTCTGAACATACATCCAAGCATCCTCAAACTCCGACCTTTCCTGAACCCAAACTGCCTATCCGACCTAACATCCCGCGTAATTTCCTGAAGCCGCTCGACCATGATCCGTTCCAGTACCTTGCCAAGTACTGGAAGGAGGCTGATTCCCCGGTAGGACCGGGGGCCAGTCCTAATCTTGTCGGGCCACTTCAGTAGAACGACAACGGAAAGTATCCCTCCCATATGGATTTGTTATAAACAGCCATCAAGTATTCCGGAATGAACTTCCACAAGCATTTGTACATCTCTCCGTTCAAACCATCAAAACCCGGCGACCATTTAGACCTGACCAGGCCAAACGCATATTCAACCTCTTCGTCATCTAGTGGAGGTATTGGCACCTCTTGTGCATGGGGAACCGACACCTCCGCCCTAGGAAAGAATTCACCAAGAAGAGCACTGATACAATCTCCCCACGTATGGATCAGGTCCCCTCGGACGTGGAGAGAGTTAATGATGCCCGACGACCGGGGACCCCGACAGATCTGATAGATCTTCCCCCAGGAGTCTTCACGGAAGTCATTGACAAACCCCCTCCATTCATCTTCTTTCGTACTCAAAATCAACCTCTTATACTCATTCATCTCCCTACTAAGTTGACTCTTTAGCTGGGGTACACTCTCAGAATTATTCCGCCGGGCACGCTGAAACAAACGTCTCGCATGCCTGACGGAACGCTTCTTCGCCTCAAGCTCCCTAGTCCACCATCTCACTTTCTTAAACCGCACCTTTTTCCACTTCTGGAACATACTATCATTCACACTCCAGACGCATTCATTCAGACGAGCAATTTGTTCGTCAACCCCCAGTTCCCGAAACACTCTGAGCGGTATTAAATACCGCTTCTCACACACACCGTCCATATTGGACCCAATCAGCACCCGAAGTTCGCCATCTCTTTAAATTACACTCACCCTCCACACGCTGGCGGTTGAGGGGAGTAATTACAATCTTAATCGGATTGTGATCACTTATCCCCCAACCCCCCATAACACTCCACCTAAACTCAAACCTTCGAGTTGCTGCCTCATTCATGAGCGTCACGTCAATGTCACTCGCGCCCATTGGCCCATGGGCTATACCATTCACTCGGTTCATTCATCACATAACAGCCAGAGGCCGTCAACCATTCACTCATTACCTCACCCCTCTGGCATTACCTCACCACAATGGCAGCGTATATAGGACAAGCGCCAGACAACATAAGGTGTCCGGCAGGCTTGCCTTAAACTGACAATTGCGACAATGCGGGGCATTGGTGCAATTACCGGCTCGGTGCCCTTCTTGCCCGCACCGACGACAGATATCCGACTTAGCCTTGCACTCAGCCACACGGTGTTCAAATCCCATGCACCTGAAGCAGCCGACCACCAGGTTGTCCTGACGCACCCGGAAGGAGAACCACTTTATGTAGCAACGACCGGTCGTCAGGAGGGGGACAGTAACTTGTCCGACCCCTCTAGAACAACGTTCGTTGCCCCATCAGCGGCAACCTGCCAGGGGCGACTGACCAACCTGACGTCCTTCCTCTGGGCGTCAGGATTGATCTCCTTAAGATTCAGCCGGAAGAGCTCCTCCATGAATTTATCAGGAGAGATCTCCGTATGAACACCTTGGATCACAATCCTGGCGCCCGGCTTCTCATTCACCCTCACCTTCCAGCAGCGGACGGGGTGCGGATGATGGCACTACCAGCGCGAATCGCCTTCACCTCGTGAACCCGTACACCTAGAGTCGGCTCGACTTCCTTAACCACCTTCTTGACGACCTCGCTGGAAGTCATCTCGGCTTCGGCGGCTTTCACCACGACTGCCCATGTCTCAACAGGTTTCGGCACCGAGGCAGCCCCTCCAGCCGTGGACAGCTGAGGAGGCAACATCGATGCTTCAGCATGCGTCGGCACAGACAGACGCGGATGCGCACCACCGCCCCCAGAGAGGACCTCCAATTTGCCGCGAAGACATGCGACCTCGGAGATCAGGTCGACCACGAGACTCTGGTAGTCACGAGATGACGCTAACGGAAGAGGTATCAGTAAACCTGAAAATAGTCTTAGTTTCTCGCGAAAAATAGATCAATTGTTCGAAATGTCGTACGAGGAGCATGGGGGTCCGCCACCTGGGAACTCGGGCGCTGGAGGCTCAAAACCAGCCGACACGAGAGCCAGCCATGATGAAGCTGAGCCACTGATCAGGATGATGGCGATGATGGCACAACAGGGCGACATGATGGCCCAATGTATGAACGAGGTCCGCAACATGCGAGAACAAGTAATGAGCCTTAACAAGCGAGTTTCTGGGGTGGAGACTTCCATGCCCAACAACCGCAAAAACAAAGTAGTGAGCCAGGTGTTAATGAGAAAGAGAGATAACGCGAGGAAACTGCCGACAATACAAAACAACGAGTATGGAAAAAGATTGATTTGGATAAGCGGCATGTTAAATTTGACGGTAGTAGTAAGGGCATCACGGTAGAAAGTGTTATTTTCCGTGTAGATAAGCTTAGGAGCAACATAATTTGTCATACCATCAATTATTCACCGACTTCCATTGCTTAGTCACCCGTACCGCCTTGAAGTGGTATTGGCTAGTCCTAGAGGATCATTAGGACGATCCTGGATTCGGCTATAAAGAATTAAAATCAGAGCTGCTAAGCCACTTCAAGACGGCCGAGACCGACTATGAGATTATAAGAGAAATAATGGAAAGAAAGCAACAAGTGCAGAAGTCGTTTGTGATTTTTACAGTGAGGTGCATAATTTGACTTTTAGATTGAGGAAGAAGATAGCGGAAAAGGAATTAGTAGGCATCATCAGAAGCAATATGAAGCCGTATCTGGCTAATCTTACCTTTGAATCTAAAATAGAGACCCTGGCCGAACTAAAAAGCGAATGTAAAAGAGCAGAGAGAGTCGGTAGAGAAAACAGGAATCGAACAAAAATGGTAAGTGAGTTGGAATATCAGGAGTTTCAAGATATGCTCGAAGTGGAAGAGAAAGACATTGATAAAATAAAAAGGTTTTCAAGAAATAAGCCACAACAGTCACCGGGAACTAGCCGTTCATAAAGTGTCCATGTGACTCCGTCCAGTATTAAGTCCTTTTGCCCATCTCCATTCCATTTCATGTTATTTTTTGCTTGTGGTATTTCGAAAAGAATCCAGCAGAAGCTGAAAAAGAAAATAGATGTAAATCGTATATTTACGACATGGCATGTTTTTCTTGTGGTAGTAGTGCGTCCTTTTGTTTGTATAAACCAAGGAAGGGAAACTCCAAGATGGCAGAGTGCTCCGGGGACTCGCGCCAGGGGAAGATGCTCCCGGAAGCCAAAAAGTAAAGATTTTACTTAGAGAATGTTACATTTCTGCTTGCACCGGGTAGAGGTGAGGTGGAGGGCAGGCATGCTTGCAACCCAGGCTAACTCGACGGTGGGTGGATTCTTTTCCACCTCCCTTTACCCACAGAAACATAAACAAAAAAAATCATGCCTTAGAAGAGAGTACAGTGAAACGGTGCAAAAGAACTATGGAGAAAGCGATGAAGAAAGAGTGGAAATTAAAATCTGTCCCTGTCCAGTCCGATGGAGTCTATCCCACCCTCTTCAGCGTGAACTCGCGAAGCCATGGGCGCTGTGCTGACTCCTATTACCTTACAGCGCCCCCAAACTCAGTCATTATATGTCAAAGAAGAAAGTCAGTTAATGTCCATTTTTGTCCATTCCTACCTATCCTTATTTGCACCAAAGCAACACCCACACCAAAACGTCTAAAGATTTATTCCTCCATTACACCTCTAAACAAAGAATAAATTTCATTAACTTTACAAATTCTTCTTTAATTCAAAATTAATTCATCACATTTAACTAAGCTTACTTCTAATAAATTCATTTCCTTAAAATATATATAGTATATTTAAATGTATTTAGAAAAATTCAAAATTCTATAAGTATATGTAGTTGTAGGTTAAAGTATCTGAGGGATATAAAAAAATCTCAAAGAACAAAAATCTCAATAAAAGAGCTTTTGTATGTGTAGGTATGTATGTATGCCAAAAATAAAAATCTCAGGTTTATGTACGTTCATGTATGTAAATAAAAAAAAAACCAACAAGTATATATAAATTTACATATATAAGAACTCACCACGGCGATGAAGGTACCCACATGCGCAGCTGCTACTAAGGGAGAGAATTGGCAAATATACGATATCGCTATTATTACATACGTACCTACCTACTCGCTTATATTACAAATTTACGTGTATGTTCTTTAATATATTACTTTAGTAATTCGTTTGATCACTCGCTCGTGTTTGGGTGCGGCGAGCGAGTCACCACCGATTAAACGCAAGAAAATAAATTAGTTACATGGGAAATATAAAAATATTTTGGAATATAATAAAAAGAAACGGAATATAATTTAGGATGTGAAATTTTGAAACAAAAAAATTAGCAATAGTGCATGGAACTAAATATACATCAAACCGGAAATTCTGTAGGGAATCTGTAGACCAAAAAGAGAACAACAAAAAATTTCGAGCAACAACAACTCGCCGGGAAAGTAATCACACGTGGAAGACGTGTGCAAAAAAATTGGTGGTGAAGTAAAAAAAGGTGTAAAAAAAAAATAAAGGAAGAGAAAGGAAAATTAGATTGGATACAGAAAGGAAATATTTGGGCTGTAAAGAAAAAACAATGAATATACACTATTGAAACTAAATGAAATGCAAAAAGTATATATAGGAATGGTAAGCAAAAAAACTTAGCGAAAAATAACTATTGCAAAAAAACAATACAACAAAAAAAACTTAAGTATAAAAAATCTGCTCGCTGGCGCTCTTCTATGGAGTTCCCCGCTGCTGCTCGTAACTCGTTGATACTCCGCGTTATTGGTTCTCTCCTTCTGTGCTCATGCCCATGTTCTCCATGTTGGAAATTGGTCAACAAAATTTATGTGTGTCACTTATGTGTAGATATGTATTAAGTATGTATGTTCGTGGCTTTAGGCCGCTGAACCTAGTCAGCTGTTTATCCCCTGAAACTGATTTATGTTAAATGCCCGTGTCTCTGTAGCTCTGCTGTAAAATTTGGCTATCAAAAAATCTCTGTTGTTGTGTGTATGTAGGTATATGTACTATTGATGGATGTAGATTTATTTGTATGGCTGTTTTAGTGATGTAATTTTTGTATTAGCCGGGTCCTTGGGTTATTGTTGTAATTAATGTGTTTGTGTAATAGGCGGACTAGCTGGATGACGGTGTGGTTGTTGTAATTGTTAAAGGTGTATACGGTGATTAGATGTACTGTGGATTTCTAAGTGGCTATTGGTATGATATGGTGGTAATTGGATGCTGATGTGATTGTTGTAATTGTAAAATGTATATCCGGTGAATGTATATGTATGTATGCAATTGTTGTATGTGTGGATTGATGCCCCAAACTTGGTGGAGGTCCTTTGTGGCGACCTACAACAACACAAAAAGGAAATATATGTATATATGCATATATCTGTGGCTATTTGCAATAACCGCTTAACTCAAAAAATATGGTTTTCGAGATAAATTGATTTTTATATTCGAAGGTGTTCTTAACAAATCATAAAAGTCGGTTAAAGCTATGGACGCAAAATCAGTAAGCCAACCACAATGTTACTATTAAATTTTGTAAATAACACAAGATGTCATGAAGGAATTTGATTAAATTTATAAATCTACTTTGGCTGTAATGACAAGTTCAAAATACCTCTATTGTAAGTTAAGCCTAAATGTTAAATTAAATAAATTAAATGTTTTTATTTAGTTCTTTTGACTGAATCAAGTTATAAGCACGGGGGTTTTACAGAAATATAGAATTTCAAAAGGAGAATAATGGAATATCTATAACACGAAATCTTCCTAAGTCGACTTAAGTGGTTATTGCTTGTGACCACATATATACGTAAATCCGTTGGACGCACATATGTATATCCGCGCCTACATATGTTCATACCAACCTATGCCCGTCTATCTATACATACATACATGTACACATGTATTTGTACTTACCTCCAGCTCCTGATGGTGCAATTGGTTATTCTTTCCAGCGCCCTTTTCCTAGGCGGATTTTACTTCTTGGCGGCCACGTATTTGGATTACTCCCCTTTTTTTCTATGTCTAAGTTTAAAACCTCTTTTTTTTCTATCTTTAAATTTCGATAAATTTAATATTTTGGAATGTCCTCTTTCACTTTTATTTCACTTCTTGTTACATTCAGACATTAAATTCTCGTCTTAGATTACTCCTGTTTTTCTCTCCTTTATTTTTTTTCTTCTTTATTTATTCATAATCTAATTATTAAATATTACTTTTTTTTTACACAGCACTTCACTTTTGTTATCCTTTTTTTTTTACTTATAATGACCCGGACCGCAACTTTTCTATACTGACCCGTTGGCCACATTAAACGCCCTTTTATAGAGGGTTGGACAACCGGACAGGCAACACGAATTAACTGTCCCCTTATATATTTAATAAAACGTTACTTTCTTTCGCGAAAGTAATTAATATCCATATATGGACAAACATAAAGCCAATCGTAACTTCGGGTTCGATCCGTGGCTTAGAGACACATACACACAGATACCACTTTGACTTTCTGTTACTAACATTCACGCTGTTCGAAACTTAACATTGACACTGTACAATTACATACCTATGTTACAGATACATACATTTAACATATGGGGCAAAGGCTGTCGTAACATTTTCAGCAACTTACGACTATATCACAGTTGAAACTATAACTAATGGTCAAGTTGATAAAATAAATAAATAATTGCATAAATAATTACAAAAAGTAAATATAAACCTAAGTACATAAATAAATAAATAAACAAATAAATAATTAAATAAATAAATAATTAAATAAATAAATAAAAAAGTCATTAAATAAATAATTAAACAAATAATTAAATAAATAAATTCGTCAATAAATATCACAGGTTTGAATATCAGGTAAGTCAATATATATGTATATAAAAATATCACAGATCAAAATATCACTGGTAGGGGCCGTTTACTCAACCTCTGATTAACGCTAACCGGAGGACAAAGGTCCGGTTAAGCTATGTACTGCATTATCGACCATATGTTAAATACATGGTTTGATGAAGTCGATAATGATGTTTAACCGAACTTTAACCGTGGTTAGCGTTAATCAGAGGTTGAGTAAACGGTTGAGTGCACGGTTGCAGATATCCATACCAATCTATATATATAAATAACTAAAATATCACAGGTAAGAAAACTATAAGAAAATATCACAGATAGCCTTAATGTCATAAAAATAAAATTAATAGTCGGGAATATAAAAATAAATACTGTTTCGTCAATATATTTGATATCCGTACAATAGGTACTTCGTCTAGTGCACATCTATATACACACAAACATGATCTAGGACTACATAGTATAACAAAAACAACTTATTACTAATACGAGTATAAAACGTACAACATCTAAGCTACAAAAATATCTTTAGCGTGGTATACCCCGACTTTCTTCCCACTCATATCTCCAAGCTCATACATCGAGTTTCCAATTACTTTTAAGACAACGCATTTTACTTGCTTTGGGGCAAGTTTGGCGTTGTAGTTGTCAATTTGTGAGCTTTGCTTGAAGTTACGGCGGTATACCACTTGTCCTACATTAAATTTCACTTCTCTACTCCTAGTGTTATAAACTTTTGCACTACGCTCGTGAGCCAACTTCAATTCCTTAATAATTTTACCTCGGAGAAGTTGCAGATTATCTCTGCCACTGATAACTTCGCAGTCGGCGTCCCTAATTGCTCCGAGTTTCCTATATAGTTCATATGATGCCGCATGTTGTATCATTGGTAGACCAAATAGTGCAGCATATGGCGATCTACCAATGGCGGAGTGTGTGGCACTGCGTAAAGCGAAGGCGGCATCACTTACGTAGTGATCCCAGTTCTTCTGGTGCTCTTTAATATAAGATCTCAAAATTTGTAACACCGAGCGATTTAGGGCCGTTTACTCAACCTCTGATTAACGCTAACCACGGTTAAAGTGCGGTTAAACATCATTGTCGACTTCATCAAACCACGTATTTAACATGTGGTCGATAATGCAGTCCATAGCTTAACCGGACCTTTGTCCTCCGGTTAGCATTAATCAGAGGTTGAGTAAACGGCCCTTACTCTTTCTGCGGCATTACCCTGAGGTGAGTAAAACGCGGTTTTAATATGGTTAGTTCCATACTTGTTGACAAAGGATTTAAAGGACTCAGACACAAATTGTTTACCGTTATCGGAGTGTATATACTCCGGTACTCCAAAAATATGAAAAACTTCATGCTCTAAATATTTCACTACCTCAGCCGCAGTAGCTCTTCGCATCGGTTTCAAAAACACAAAATTAGAGAAGTGATCAAGACATATAAATAAATACACATTACCATTGGACGTACGTGGATAAGGACCCATAAAATCTATATACAAACGCTGAAAAGGTCGCTCAGTGACATGTTGTTTGCCCATCGTCGGTTTCTTAAACGCGTTTTGTGTTTTATTACCTTTACATATTTCGCAGTCATTAATGTACTCCTGCACGTCATTAACCATTCCTGGCCAATAGTATTTTTCTCTAATTTTGTATAATATTTTGTGTATGCCACCATGGCCTGACGATGGTGACGCATGAGCTGATTCTACAAGACCCTGCCGCAACTCAGTTGGCACCCAGAGCTTCCAGGCTTGGTCCTCTTGAGTCACGTCTCCCCTGTTAAATTGCGTTCGTTTGTAAACAAATCCGTCTGAGATACAAAGGTCTGGTAATTTCGTTTCGTTTTCAAACACTGTTCTTTTCAGTTCATCGTATTCTGTCCTTGAGAAAAATGGTGAGTCTAAAAATACATCTAGAACGCGTTCGTTTGTTATTATTTCGTCCATGTCGATTCTCGATAATGCATCCGGCACAACGTTTTGTGAACCCCTACGGTGTTCGATATCGAAGTCGTACGCTTGCAGTTTTATGCTCCACCTCGCGAGTCGGCCAGCCAAATCCTTTTGGTTTATCAACCACTTCAGACTTGCGTGGTCGGTGATGACCGTAAACGGCAATCCTTCAACATAAGGGCGGAAGGGTTTGATGCTTAATACTGCAGCGTAACACTCCAATTCTGCTATACTGTAATTGCGTTGTGCTCGGTTTAGTTTTGCAGACATGTATGCAATTGGGCGTTCGTTCTGGTCGTCGTCTAATTGAAATAGTACTCCCCCCACTCCGTCAGTCGATGCGTCACATTGTATGTAAAATCGTCTGTTGAAGTCAGGGTGAGTCAGCACGGGAGCCGATATGAGGCTTTGCTTTAGGCTTTCAAACGCCAGCTTTGCTTCATCTGTCATAGTGAATTTCTTAATTTTGTCTTTTGTCAAGCAATCATGCAGCGGTGCTGCTATAGTTGCATAGTCACGAATAAAGCGTCGGTACCACCCTGTCATCCCTAGGAACCTCCTGAGTTGTTTTGGAGTCTTTGGCTCGGGGAAATCACGCATGGCAGCAACTTTATTAGAATCAGTGCGAATGCACCCATTGCCAACTACATACCCGAGGTACCGAACCTCTTTGAAGCAAAATTTGCTTTTTTCAACATTAATTGTTAATTTGGCTTCGCGTAAACACTTAGCGACCTTCTCTAACAAACACAAATGTGACACAAAATCTTCTGAACACACTAACAAATCATCTAAATACACAAACACTGACTCACGTAGGGAAGCGGGTATAACTTTATCCATAAGCCTACACATTCTTTGTGCGGCATTGCACAACCCAAATGGCATAACCGTAAAATGGTAAAGTGGCCTACCAGGTACTGTAAAAGCAGTTTTCTCTCTAGATCTTTTTTCGAGAGGTATTTGCCAAAATGCATCTTTTAGGTCTATGGCAGATATATGCCTGGTGTTCTGCAACCGGCTTAAAATTCCGTCTATGTGAGGAAGTGGGTATAATAATATAATATAATACAATGGCGCTATTATAACTCTGACGAGTTTTATGGCCGAGCTTCTCTCCCAATTCGAGGTGTGCTCCTTTTTGTTTTTTCCTACTAATTGGGTGGACCTACAGTTTTATGCCGGCTCCGAACGGCGAATACATTTTTTGTGAGAAGCTTTTTCATGGCAGAAATACTCTCGGAGGGTATGCCGCCCACTGCCGAGAGGTGACCGGTGCTCTTAGAAAACCCAATAATTGGATTTTTACTAATTAGAAAAATTTGTTTGGCTCGGACCGTGGTTTGAACCCGAGACCTCTGGCATAGCAGGCGAGCACTCTACCCACTGCACCACAGCGGCCCAGCGGAAGTGGGTATGCATCTTTTATAGTGCGTGCATTCACTTTTCTCGCATCTAGACATAGGCGGTTTTTGGTACCCTTTATCACTAATGAGACCGGTGAACTCCAACTGCTGTTGCTTTCTTCTATTACCCCTACCTCTAACATTCGGTCAAGTTCAGCGTAAACTAGTTTTTGTATGGCTGGTGAAATAGGGTAAAATCTTTGCTTAACGGGCAGATGTTCATCAGTGATCTCTATCATATGTTCCTCCATGTCAGTTTTTCCGAAACCTAGTACGGCAAATGAAGGAAACTTGGCTTTCACGTGTTCCAAGGCTAATTCTTCTTTTATTGCAAGCGTATGTTGCACCGCTTCAAAGGACAAATCGCCCTCAGACGGCACGAGTTCTGCTACGACAGATTTTGCTGTCCCTACATTTACACTACTACATTTACTAACAACACATAAGTCAAACACTTTCCAAAAATCAACACCAAGATAGACTTCCTGTTGTAAACCAGGTACAATCAAAAATTCAATGTCTTTGGTCACATTATCCCACATCACTGGGAGAGTTATCACACCTGTGACCGCCGTTTCGCCTCCATTAGCTGTGCGGATATTCTGACCTTTTATTGGCATAATTAAATTTTCCTTACCTAATAATAAAATATCACAATTTTTCCCTAAACAACTAGCTCCTGCACCAGAGTCGAGTAGTGCAAGCACTTCTTTACCTCCTATATTAGTCTTGGCAAAAAATATATTATTACCCTTCAAGGTGACTATAGTAGAAATAATTTTATTTTGAATTCTTTTAAAATTTCTTTTGTTTTCTCTTAACTTTTGGATTTTAATATAATTTCTTTTTCTTTTCCTTTCAATAATTTCTTCAGCAAATATCCGCTTTCTTGCTTCTTGGTATTCTATCTTTCGTTGGTGTAAACTTTTTCTAAGTACATTCCTATTCTTTTCTACATTTAACATTTTCAAAATTTCCCTCTCTTTTTAAAATTTCTATTTTTTGTTTTCCGGGGTTTTCATCTGATGGCGCGAGTCCCCGGAGTACTCTGCCATCTTCACGTTTCCCTTTGAGGGTTTGTATATGCAAAAGGATGCATTGCTACCACATGCAAAACATTGCATATCGTGAAAGTGTGATTGGCAACTACCATCCTTTTGTACTTCAGCAGGATTTTTGGAATAGTGGTCGACTGGCATACCACACGAGAAACACAACATTAAGTGGAACGGGGACGGACAAAACGGTTTAATAGTGGGCGGAAACGCATTTTGACGACACGACATAGACACATTATTAACGCTGTTTATCCCTGGTGGCTTGTGATGGCTACGACCTATTTCTTCGACTAAATTACTTTCTACCTTGCATTTATTTTCTTGTGTTAAAAATTCTATTTCATTTAATGGCTTACTCCTACTTCGATTTTCTTTGAGCACCCGCTCGGCCCTCTTACACTCGCTCTTCAATTCAGCTAAGGAGTCGATCTTGGACGCGAACGTTAAATTGGCGAGATAGGGTTTTAGATTACTCCTAATTATCCCTACCAACTCCTTTTCGGGGATTTTCTTCCTCAGACGGAATGTAAGATTATGCACCTCGCTGTAGAACTCGTCGAATGTCTCCCCCACCTGCTGTTTCCGCTCCATTATCTCCCTAATGACTTCATAATCTGATTCGGCCGTCTTGAAGTGGCTCAGCATTTCGGCCTTCAATTCTGAATACCCGAAACTTGGATCATCCGCATGGTCCTCCAGAATTTGCCAATACCACTTCAAGGCGTCCCCAATTATAAGGCAATGGAAGTCGGTAAACAACTGGTAGTGGGAGATATCGTGCTGTTCTCTTAATTTTTCCACACGAAAAATAAAACTTTCTATAGTAATCCCTTTACTCGT
The DNA here is from genome assembly GCA_960531455.1 of Urophora cardui. Taxonomy (NCBI): domain Eukaryota; kingdom Metazoa; phylum Arthropoda; class Insecta; order Diptera; family Tephritidae; genus Urophora; species Urophora cardui. Next base: position 15,843,751 of record OY482675.1, on the reverse strand, counting down.
ACCATCGAACTTCACGTGCCATTTGTCCAGGTCCATTTTTTTCCAAGGCCGTGATCGCGTACTGTTATTACTGTCAGTCCTGTTTCTGTCTTCAGTCGAATGTCTTCCATCTCTAGGTTCCGGTGTCGAATTAATATTTGGCCGGTTAGTGTGCGTGGAAGTTTCCAGACCAGCAACTCGTTCGTCTTGTTGCTGCGCCATCATCGCCATCATTCGGCTCAGCTGCTCAACAATGTCTTCATTTGATCTAGACCCAGTGTCTTTTTTTTTTGAACCTCCGGCGTTCGAGTCGCCGGTCGGGATACCTTCCTCTCCACTCTCCGTCATTTCGAAGAGTTGGTCGATCTTCCTCGAGAAATTAAGACTGCTATTGATGGAGTTCAACGAAACTTAGTCAGTGACTGTCGAGACCGATTGACGATAGTCCCTACTATTTGTAGCGCTGAAAATTTTTACAGTGCACCTACAAAGGAAGTCAACTGGATCTGGGTCAACTATCTGAGCGATCCCTGTATCAATTTGATTGAGAATAGCTTGTACCCTAGCTACACTTCGTGTTACCCTACGATTTATATTGCCACCAGGTACTACAGCTTCCTCTTCTCTCTCACCCATTCACTACAAATATACCCCAGATCGAACTGAAGTACGAAATAACCCTTACTTTCACAAATCACGAAAGAGTACAATCAAGAATTCAACAAATATAAAAATATAAGACCAATAAGATTGAGAACCAAAAAAAAAATAAAAAATTTACTAATATGTATTTCAAAAATTGTACTAATTAGGTTTATTGTTTTCAATTCACTAACAATAATAATTCCAAAATAACTCAATAGATAAATACATATAAAAAAATATGCTAATATATATATTTATATATTTATGTAAGGGGTAGCTAATAAAACGTGAGCGAAATTAACCACCGCAAAAATAAAAAAAAACAAAACAACTAATTATTTAAAAAAAAAAATTCAGGCGAATAAAATATAACTCAAGGGTATTATAATTGAGGTAATAATCTATAACTGATAATTTGAGCGAAAGTTCAGGGGAATAATTCAGTTAGATTTACAAAATATAAAAAAAGAAAAAAGTTTTTAAGTGGTAATCAATTTGTGTAATTAAAAATGGTAAAAAAGAAATAAAAAAAATAAAAAAAATTAAACTCACTTAAATGTGTATATAAACGGATAAAGGGTAATGAAGTTAAATCTAAAAAAAATTCAAAAAAAATTTAATAAATAAAAAAAATTATAAATTAGAAAAATTCTATTAAAACTTCAAAAATTCGATTTAAATAAAGGGCGTAAAAAAAACTTTAATAGGCTTTAAAAAAATTATAATAAGAAAGATTTTATAGATAAATGATAGCCGAAACACAAAATTTTAATTCATAGACCGATATGTATTCCGGTGTAAATCAAAAAAACTACAAACTATAAAAATCCACAAAATTCTTATTACAAATTTCAAAACTTGAATCTTAAACAAAAGGTATTGAAAAGACAATAAAAAAAATTTAATAAATTTTATAATTAAAAGCAAAAAAAATTAAGATAAAATAATTCCAAGATGAAAATTCGAATATATATTTGTATATGTATTTAAATTTATATTTGTAAGTATGTTTTGGTGTACATAGGATGTTGCCTTAGCCAAGTCAAGGCAGGAATGTTCAAAATGTAAATGTGTATGTGTATGTCAGTCTGTGTCCAATGTCTAAGTCAAGTCAATTTTCATTGGTGAGTGAGGCACTACATGTACGGAGTTCTGGCTCCTTACATGGCTGCCGTTCCACTCCTCAATGAAACACAATTTACCCCTAGTCGATGAAACTACAAGCCTCACTAAACATGTACGGTGCAGAACTGCACATGCGGCAGCTTAAGTAGCATTGTCCACAAAAAAAAATATATAATTATTCGCCGTCTCAACTTCAGCGTCTACTCCCAGATCTGTATAAGATACAAAAAGGTACGGAGAAGTTGAGGCGGGAATCCCCCCAAAGCAAATCGAATGGATACAAATCACTTGCCACTGTGGCAAGCAACTGTTGGTGTTTTTTAATGTTGCAAGTAACAAGTCGTGGATTTGCATTAACGTTGGGCGCCATTGTTACATTTCTGCTTGCACCGGGTAGAGGTGAGGTGGAGGGCAGGCATGCTTGCAACCCAGGCTAGCTCGACGGTGGGTGGATTCTTTTCCACCTCCCTTTACCCACAGAAACATAAACAAAAAAATCATGCCTTAGAAGAGAGTACAGTGAAACGGTGCAAAAGAACTATGGAGAAAGCGATGAAGAAAGAGTGGAAATTAAAATCTGTCCCTGTCCAGTCCGATGGAGTCTATCCCACCCTCTTCAGCGTGAACTCGCGAAGCCATGGGCGCTGTGCTGACTCCTATTACCTTACAGCGCCCCCAAACTCAGTCATTATATGTCAAAGAAGAAAGTCAGTTAATGTCCATTTTTGTCCATTCCTACCTATCCTTATTTGCACCAAAGCAACACCCACACCAAAACGTCTAAAGATTTATTCCTCCATTACACCTCTAAACAAAGAATAAATTTCATTAACTTTACAAATTCTTCTTTAATTCAAAATTAATTCATCACATTTAACTAAGCTTACTTCTAATAAATTCATTTCCTTAAAATATATATAGTATATTTAAATGTATTTAGAAAAATTCAAAATTCTATAAGTATATGTAGTTGTAGGTTAAAGTATCTGAGGGATATAAAAAAATCTCAAAGAACAAAAATCTCAATAAAAGAGCTTTTGTATTTGTAGGTATGTATGTATGCCACAAATAAAAATCTCAGGTTTATGTACGTTCATGTATGTAAATAAAAAAAAAACCAACAAGTATATATAAATTTACATATATAAGAACTCACCTGTTCACCACGGCGATGAAGGTACCCACATGCGCAGCTGCTACTAAGGGAGAGAATTGGCAAATATACGATATCGCTATTATTACATACGTAGCTACCTACTCACTTATATTACAAATTTACGTGTATGTTCTTTAATATATTACTTTAGTAATTCGTTTGATCACTCGCTCGTGTTTGGGTGCGGCGAGCGAGTCACCACCGATTAAACGCAAGAAAATAAATTAGTTACATGGGAAATATAAAAATATTTTGGAATATAATAAAAAGAAACGGAATATAATTTAGGATGTGAAATTTTGAAACAAAAAAAATTAGCAATAGTGCATGGAACTAAATATACATCAAACCGGAAATTCTGTAGGGAATCTGTAGACCAAAAAGAGAACAACAAAAAATTTCGAGCAACAACAACTCGCCGGGAAAGTAATCACACGTGGAAGACGTGTGCAAAAAAATTGGTGGTGAAGTAAAAAAAGGTGTAAAAAAAAAATAAAGGAAGAGAAAGGAAAATTAGATTGGATACAGAAAGGAAATATTTGGGCTGTAAAGAAAAAACAATGAATATACACTATTGAAACTAAATGAAATGCAAAAAGTATATATAGGAATGGTAAGCAAAAAAACTTAGCGAAAAATAACTATTGCAAAAAAACAATACAACAAAAAAAACTTAAGTATAAAAAAATCTGCTCGCTGGCGCTCTTCTATGGAGTTCCCCGCTGCTGCTCGTAACTCGTTGATGCTCCGCGTTATTGGTTCTCTCCTTCTGTGCTCATGCCCATGTTCTCCATGTTGGAAATTGGTCAACAAAATTTATGTGTGTCACTTATGTGTGGATATGTATTAAGTATGTATGTTCGTGGCTTTAGGCCGCTGAACCTAGTCAGCTGTTTATCCCCTGAAACTGATTTATGTTAAATGCCCGTGTCTCTGTAGCTCTGCTGTAAAATTTGGCTATCAAAAAATCTCTGTTGTTGTGTGTATGTAGGTATATGTACTATTGATGGATGTAGATTTATTTGTATGGCTGTTTTAGTGATGTAATTTTTGTATTAGCCGGGTCCTTGGGTTATTGTTGTAATTAATGTGTTTGTGTAATAGGCGGACTAGCTGGATGACGGTGTGGTTGTTGTAATTGTTAAAGGTGTATACGGTGATTAGATGTACTGTGGATTTCTAAGTGGCTATTGGTATGATATGGTGGTAATTGGATGCTGATGTGATTGTTGTAATTGTAAAATGTATATCCGGTGAATGTATATGTATGTATGCAATTGTTGTATGTGTGGATTGATGCCCCAAACTTGGTGGAGGTCCTTTGTGGCGACCTACAACAACACAAAAAGGAAATATATGTATATATGCATATATCTGTGGCTATTTGCAATAACCGCTTAACTCAAAAAATATGGTTTTCGAGATAAATTGATTTTTATATTCGAAGGTGTTCTTAACAAATCATAAAAGTCGGTTAAAGCTATGGACGCAAAATCAGTGAGCCAACCACAATGTTACTATTAAATTTTGTAAATAACACAAGATGTCATGAAGGAATTTTATTAAATTTATAAATCTACTTTGGCTGTATTGACAAGTTCAAAATACCTCTATTGTAAGTTAAGCCTAAATGTTAAATTAAATAAACTAAATGTTTTTATTTAGTTCTTTTGACTGAATCAAGTTATAAGCACGGGGGTTTTACAGAAATATAGAATTTCAAAAGGAGAATAATGGAATATCTATAACACGAAATCTTCCTAAGTCGACTTAAGTGGTTATTGCTTGTGACCACATATATACGTAAATCCGTTGGACGCACATATGTATATCCGCGCCTACATATGTTCATACCAACCTATGTCCGTCTATCTATACATACATACATGTACACATGTATTTGTACTTACCTCCAGCTCCTGATGGTGCAATTGGTTATTCTTTCCAGCGCCCTTTTCCTAGGCGGATTTTACTTCTTGGCGGCCACGTATTTGGATTACTCCCCTTTTTTTCTATGTCTAAGTTTAAAACCTCTTTTTTTTCTATCTTTAAATTTCGATAAATTTAATATTTTGGAATGTCCACTTTCACTTTTATTTCACTTCTTGTTACATTCAGACATTAAATTCTCGTCTTAGATTACTCCTGTTTTTCTCTCCTTTATTTTTTTTCTTCTTTATTTATTCATAATCTAATTATTAAATATTACTTTTTTTTTACACAGCACTTCACTTTTGTTATCCTTTTTTTTTTTTACTTATAATGACCCGGACCGCAACTTTTCTATACTGACCCGTTGGCCACATTAAACGCCCTTTTATAGAGGGTTGGACAACCGGACAGGCAACACGAATTAACTGTCCCCTTATATATTTAATAAAACGTTACTTTCTTTCGCGAAAGTAATTAATATCCATATATGGACAAACATAAAGCCAATCGTAACTTCGGGTTCGATCCGTGGCTTAGAGACACATACACACAGATACCACTTTGACTTTCTGTTACTAACTTTCACGCTGTTCGAAACTTAACATTGACACTGTACAATTACATACCTATGTTACAGATACATACATTTAACATATGGGGCAAAGGCTGTCGTAACATTTTCAGCAACTTACGACTATATCACAGTTGAAACTATAACTAATGGTCAAGTTGATAAAATAAATAAATAATTGCATAAATAATTACAAAAAGTAAATATAAACCTAAGTACATAAATAAATAAATAAACAAATAAATAATTAAATAAATAAATAATTAAATAAATAAATAAAAAAGTCATTAAATAAATAATTAAACAAATAATTAAATAAATAAATACGTCAATAAATATCACAGGTTTGAATATCAGGTAAGTCAATATATATGTATATAAAAATATCACAGATCAAAATATCACTGGTAGGGGCCGTTTACCCAACCTCTGATTAACGCTAACCGGAGGACAAAGGTCCGGTTAAGCTATGTACTGCATTATCGACCATATGTTAAATACATGGTTTGATGAAGTCGATAATGATGTTTAACAGAACTTTAACCGTGGTTAGCGTTAATCAGAGGTTGAGTAAACGGTTGAGTGCACGGTTGCAGATATCCATACCAATCTATATATATAAATAACTAAAATATCACAATTAAGAAAACTATAAGAAAATATCACAGATAGCCTTAATGTCATAAAAATAAAATTAATAGTCGGGAATATAAAAATAAATACTGTTTCGTCAATATATTTGATATCCGTACAATAGGTACTTCGTCTAGTGCACATCTATATACACACAAACATGATCTAGGACTACATAGTATAACAAAAACAACTTATTACTAATACGAGTATAAAACGTACAACATCTAAGCTACAAAAATATCTTTAGCGTGGTATACCCCGAATTTCTTCCCACTCATATCTCCAAGCTCATACATCGAGTTTCCAATTACTTTTAAGACAACGCATTTTACTTGCTTTGGGGCAAGTTTGGCGTTGTAGTTGTCAATTTGTGAGCTTTGCTTGAAGTTACGGCGGTATACCACTTGTCCTACATTAAATTTCACTTCTCTACTCCTAGTGTTATAAACTTTTGCACTACGCTCGTGAGCCAACTTCAATTCCTTAATAATTTTATCTCGGAGAAGTTGCAGATTATCTCTGCCACTGATAACTTCGCAGTCGGCGTCCCTAATTGCTCCGAGTTTCCTATATAGTTCATATGATGCCGCATGTTGTATCATTGGTAGACCAAATAGTGCAGCATATGGCGATCTACCAATGGCGGAGTGTGTGGCACTGCGTAAAGCGAAGGCGGCATCACTTACGTAGTGATCCCAGTTCTTCTGGTGCTCTTTAATATAAGATCTCAAAATTTGTAACACCGAGCGATTTAGGGCCGTTTACTCAACCTCTGATTAACGCTAACCACGGTTAAAGTGCGGTTAAACATCATTGTCGACTTCATCAAACCACGTATTTAACATGTGGTCGATAATGCAGTCCATAGCTTAACCGGACCTTTGTCCTCCGGTTAGCATTAATCAGAGGTTGAGTAAACGGCCCTTACTCTTTCTGCGGCATTACCCTGAGGTGAGTAAAACGCGGTTTTAATATGGTTAGTTCCATACTTGTTGACAAAGGATTTAAAGGACTCAGACACAAATTGTTTACCGTTATCGGAGTGTATATACTCCGGTACTCCAAAAATATGAAAAACTTCATGCTCTAAATATTTCACTACCTCAGCCGCAGTAGCTCTTCGCATCGGTTTCAAAAACACAAAATTAGAGAAGTGATCAAGACATATAAATAAATACACATTACCATTGGACGTACGTGGATAAGGACCCATAAAATCTATATACAAACGCTGAAAAGGTCGCTCAGTGACATGTTGTTTGCCCATCGTCGGTTTCTTAAACGCGTTTTGTGTTTTATTACCTTTACATATTTCGCAGTCATTAATGTACTCCTGCACGTCATTAACCATTCCTGGCCAATAGTATTTTTCTCTAATTTTGTATAATGTTTTGTGTATGCCACCATGGCCTGACGATTTAAAATTACTTAATTATAATTTAATTATATACCCTGATCTGACATGAAATACCGGTGTAAACACATTTATACACTTGTATATGAGATTTTTTTTTGTCTTTTTACATACATATGTATATCTGAGCACAAGCAATAACCGCTTAAATCGACTTAGGAAGATTTTGAGTTATATAAACCACGTTATTCTCCTTTTAAAACTCTATATTTCTGTAAAACCCCCATGCTTATAACTTAATTCAATCAAAAGATATAAATAAAAACATTTAGGCTTAACTCAGAATAGAGGTATATTAAATTTGCTATAACAGCAACAGATGTATATACAGATGTATATACTTAATCAAATTTCTTCATGACATTTTATTTTATTTACAAAGTTTGATCATAACATTGTGAATGGCTCACTGATTTTGTGTCTATAGTTTTTAATTGACTTTTATGATTTGTTAACAAACGCCTTCGAATATAAAAATCAGTTTATCTCTAAATCATTTTTTTCGACTTAGCGATTATTGCAAATTGCCACAGATATGTATACACACTTATAGATAAACATTTTGAATTCAGAGTTTAGATGTAGGATTTCCAAACTATTAGTGATTAAGTATAAAGGAATTTGTTAAAGAATAAGATTTAATAAAAACTGTGTACTTTCCAACCTGAGATATACTCTTCTTTTATTGGTTGAAATATGATTGACAATAATGCAGTGCAGCGTTGCCGTTGAAAAATTTTCGTGGCGGCTAGATTTGATTTAATTTGTGGCTAAAAAATTTGGTTCGTGGCTAAAAATGGTGGCTAAAAATTAACATGTTTTAAATTTATTTTTCAAATTCAGGCACAAAAGTATCGCATACAATATAAGGAAAAAATCATAAATTTGTGTAAAAATAAAATATTCATACATACATAGTATGTACCTAACTATACCTAAAAAAATTAGACATCACATTCAATATCTATCATTATGTTGTCATCACTAATTGACTCTTTCTCTTGATAAATTAACTCTTTCTTCATAAATTTAAGAGATCTTCTGTTATTTCAAATTCATTGCAACATTGTTTTACATTCTTTAAGCCATCTATTATATAAAAATAAGTCGCATTTTTCTCCCTGATGATTTAACTCCAGAACGGCTGGACTTAATTAAATAAAATTTTGCACGTAGTTTTCGCTTGAGCCCGACATGGTTTATGGCCAAAAAAAGTATAAGAATCCGGGAAGGTTTTGGAGATATTCCACAAAATGTGGACCAGGGTAACCCTATAACGGGTTCGTACGATATGGGTATCAAATGAAAGGTGTTGACGAGTGCTTGAACAAGGTGTAGTTATTGGTCCCATATAAGACCCCGTATTCGAGGTATTTCCTGAAATATGAACCAGGTGTTACCCCATACGGGTTTTCTACAAAATGGGTATCAAATAAAAGGTGTTGGTGAGTATTTAAAAAAGAGGTGATTTTCAAGACCCGTTTTCCGAGATATCGACCAAAATGTGGACCAGGAGTGACCCTAGAAAATCAGGAGGGATAGAATAGGCTTAGGGATAGGGCTAGAGATATGGATAGGGATAAGGATAGGGATAGGTATATGGATAGGGATTAGCGATTAGGGATTAGGTATTCCGGATTAGGGATTAGGGATTAGGGACTAGGGACTAGGGACTAGGAATAGGGATAGGGATAGGGATAAGGATAGGGATAGGGATAGGGATAGAGATAGAGATAGAGATAGAGATAGAGATAGAGATAGAGATAGAGATAGAGATAGAGATAGGGATAGGAATAGGAATAGGGATAGGGTTAGCGATAGGAATAGGAATAGGGATAGGGATAGGTATAAGGATAGGGATAGGGAAATTTTAGGCAGAACAACGTCTTGCGGGTCAGCTAGTATCTTATAGTTAAAATTGCATTCAACATTGCATGATTCATTTTGTTTCGATTTTTGGTTTTGACAATATTCATTACGGAGAAGGTTCTTTCCACTTCGGCGTTGCTAAGTGGTAGAAGTAGCAAACAATATACAAAGTCAGTTAGATCCTTATACGGACTTTCATCGACAACCTACTATTCCACTAGCGAGTATCGACAGGCATTTATCGATAGTTGCGTTACTTGTTTTGTTTTTTTTTAACACTTAAATCGATTTGTGATAATCGCTGAATTGAATTAGCGTTACCACATCCTTCCTATGTGCAAAATTATGGTTCATTACAAGCGGTTGCTAAAAACGTGTCTAGTGGCAAAACCGAAATTTTGGTGGCTGAAAAAACACGGCGGTGGCTAAATCTAGCCACCAAATGGCTAAAACGGCAACGCTGATGCAGTGTTAGATTTTTAGGGTTTTGGTGTGGGTGATGCTCTGGTAAAATGGGAGGGAAGTAGGAATGGACAATATGGACAGGAGCTGACGCTCTTATATGAATTGACGACTGAGTTTGGGGGCGCTGTAAGTTAACTAGGAGTCAGCGCAGCGCGCATGGCTTCACGTGCTCACGTTGAAGAGGGTGGGATAGACTCCACCGGACGGGACAAGGACTGGTCTTAGTTTTCATTCCTCCTTTACAGCTTTTTCTTTTCAATTTCTTTAATCAATCCATGGCATGAACATTTTTTTTGTTAGTGTAACTGTGCCTTAGTTTTCATTCCTCCTTTACAGCTTTTTCTTTTCAATTTCTTTAATCAATCCGTGGCATGAACATTTTTTTGTTCGTGTAACTGTGGGCAAAGGCAGGCGGAAAAGAATCCACCCAACGACGAGCTAGCCTGGGATGCAAGCATGCCAGCCCTCCGCCTCGCCTCTGCCCAACGCACGCAGTTACATAACAATGGCGCCCAAAGTTTGCAAATCCACGAAACACACATCTTGCAACAATGTTATCAGTTGCAACAGTGTTCATGCCTTTAATTTTTCCTAAGCCTTTTTTTCTCTTTTGTTTCACAGCTTCCTTTCCTTCCTCTATCTTCTTTCTATCGGACAGAACACAATCAAAAGAGTGGCATCACTTGCCCCCTTGGTAAGTGATAAGTACTCTTCTGATTGGCCTAAAGGGGATTCCCACCTCAACTTCATTGTACCGCTTTAACAGACCTAGGAGTAGACAGTGGGGCTGAGACGGCGAGTAAACGTTAATGTTGAAGTTGGGTGTGGCTACCCAAGCTACCATGTGTTTAGTGCACTACTGGACTCATGTGAGATTTGTGGCTTCATCCAACAGGGGAGACTACAAATTTTGTTAGTGAGCGGTACGGTAGCCTTGCAAGGAGCCTGTGCTCTGTGGAAGTTGTGCCTCGTTCGCTGATGAAAGAAAAGACTTGACTCGGACTTGACGATAACAAAATATACACACTAGACTGGGTTGGTCCCCATACGAAATAAAAAAGTTGTAAAAGTCCGCCCCTGAATTTGAAGCTTATGTTGAGGGGGTTAAGGGACAAAAAAATTTTTTTGACCCCGCGAAATACCGCCGAAATCGTTTTTTTAGTGTAACTTTGTTATTTTACATCCGATTTTTAAAATTGATACGAGTACGTCATTATTTTCGTATTTTGAAGCTCTACACTTCCTTCTAATGTCCTTTTGAGGTCTGAAGTCCTTTTCACATAGTTGGGTCAGGTAAGTTATTTGTATGTTCATGAATTATCCTCTTTGTTTTGCCAAATGAAAGTGCTTCAAAATCCATGCCTTTAAACGGTTTTACTAAATTAATGAATAAAGGTATGTCACGACGAATATTTAATGTAACTATTATTTAACTAATTTTTTTTAAGCAATTCGGTGAAAGTTTTATGAGTCATAACTCAGAAACTGTAGCAGATATATCGATGAAATTTGGTACGCGTAATATACCTACTTAGGCAAATGTTTGGACGAAAAATTGCCAAAATCGGTTGACGACCACGCCCAATTTTATATATGGGAACTATTAAGTGGCCTAATAAAAACATTTTAAGCGATATCTTTGTCAAATATGAAGATAATTCATTGAAATTTTGTGGCATGAGTTCTACAATAGACCGGAAACAAAAAATAGAAAAATTTTGCAAAATGGGCGTGGCACCGCCTCTTTTTAGACAAAGGAATCTACGAGATTTCGGAGCCCATGACTCGACAAATAATTGAGATATTATGACGAAACTTTGTATATACACTTTTATAACTCGTGGTAATACATGTTCAAAATTTTAGCGAAATCAGTTTACGAGCACGCCCAATTTTATATATGAGAACTATAAAGTGGCCTAATAAAAACATTTTAAGCGAAATCTCTGTCAAATATAAAGATAATTCATTGAAATTTTGTGGCATGAGTTCTAAGATATTCCCGAAACAAAAAATAGGAAAATTTTGGAAAATGGGCGTGGCACCGCCTCTTTTTAGACAAAGGAATCTACGAGATTTCGGAGCCAATAACTCGACAAATAATTGAGATATTATAACGAAACTTGGTTTATACACTTTTGTAACTTGTGCTAATAGACACGCAAAAATTTATTGTAATCGGCTTATGACCACGCGTACTTTTTAACAAAGATATTTATTGAACACCCTTTAGGAATTTGTGGCATGACATCTTTGTAACTAGAAGTCATAAAGGAATGAAGTTTTGCACAAAGAATAATATTTATATGCTTAGTAGGATGACTGATAAAAATGTTGAAAATGGGCGTGGCTACGCCCACTTTATGCAGCACTCGCTTTTTATAAATTACACCGTGTTTCCATTAAACGCAAACGAACAATGAAAGCATACAGCTGAGTATCTAATGTTCGATTCCACTCGAACTTATGTACATATGCTTCCTTATTTGTTCTATATAATTTTTGAAAAATTGAATTGTTGCTTTAGTTTATTTCTTGATTAAATTTTTCCATTTTTTGTTGTTTATATTTTTTTTTTTTTTTTGTATAGATCCCTTTTGTTAACCCATTAGGATGCTCATAGTTATATATATATATATCATTTTGGAAAAAAAATTAATTTTACGAATATAATTACATATTAGTGTTCACTCAGGGACCGGGATTTTTATTTCCTTTTAAAATAAAAATCCATAAAAAAAATTATTTCTGGCTGTTAATTTTATTTGGACGAAAATAATCGTTAAACTTTGATTTTTATTTTTTCGAGCCAAGAATAAAAATCATTCCTTTTATTTTTTAAGGATAGAATAAAAATCCTTTGTCAATAACTAATGAACCGCTTATCCGAATTTACTAAATTTGGTAACAATGGATAGAGGACTGAAAACACTTTCAAAAAAGTCAAAATGACAGAGTTGCCACCTAGTTTTATTTTAATATAAAAATAATTATTATAGTATATTTACGACATGGCATGTTTTTCTTGTGGTAGTAGTGCGTCCTTTTGTTTGTATAAACCAGGGAAGGGAAACTCCAAGATGGCAGAGTGGTCCGGGGACTCGCGCCAGGGGAAGATGCTCCCGGAAGCCAAAAAGTAAAGATTTTACTTAGAGAATGTTACATTTCTGCTTGCACCGGGTAGAGGTGAGGTGGAGGGCAGGCATGCTTGCAACCCAGGCTAACTCGACGGTGGGTGGATTCTTTTCCACCTCCCTTTACCCACAGAAACATAAACAAAAAAAATCATGCCTTAGAAGAGAGTACAGTGAAACGGTGCAAAAGAACTATGGAGAAAGCGATGAAGAAAGAGTGGAAATTAAAATCTGTCCCTGTCCAGTCCGATGGAGTCTATCCCACCCTCTTCAGCGTGAACTCGCGAAGCCATGGGCGCTGTGCTGACTCCTATTACCTTACAGCGCCCCCAAACTCAGTCATTATATGTCAAAGAAGAAAGTCAGTTAATGTCCATTTTTGTCCATTCCTACCTATCCTTATTTGCACCAAAGCAACACCCACACCAAAACGTCTAAAGATTTATTCCTCCATTACACCTCTAAACAAAGAATAAATTTCATTAACTTTACAAATTCTTCTTTAATTCAAAATTAATTCATCACATTTAACTAAGCTTACTTCTAATAAATTCATTTCCTTAAAATATATATAGTATATTTAAATGTATTTAGAAAAATTCAAAATTCTATAAGTATATGTAGTTGTAGGTTAAAGTATCTGAGGGATATAAAAAAATCTCAAAGAACAAAAATCTCAATAAAAGAGCTTTTGTATGTGTAGGTATGTATGTATGCCAAAAATAAAAATCTCAGGTTTATGTACGTTCGTGTATGTAAATAAAAAAAAACCAACAAGTATATATAAATTTACATATATAAGAACTCACCTGTTCACCACGGCGATGAAGGTACCCACATGCGCAGCTGCTACTAAGGGAGAGAATTGGCAAATATACGATATCGCTATTATTACATACGTACCTACCTACTCGCTTATATTACAAATTTACGTGTATGTTCTTTAATATATTACTTTAGTAATTCGTTTGATCACTCGCTCGTGTTTGGGTGCGGCGAGCGAGTCACCACCGATTAAACGCAAGAAAATAAATTAGTTACATGGGAAATATAAAAATATTTTGGAATATAATAAAAAGAAACGGAATATAATTTAGGATGTGAAATTTTGAAACAAAAAAAATTAGCAATAGTGCATGGAACTAAATATACATCAAACCGGAAATTCTGTAGGGAATCTGTAGACCAAAAAGAGAACAACAAAAAATTTCGAGCAACAACAACTCGCCGGGAAAGTAATCACACGTGGAAGACGTGTGCAAAAAAATTGGTGGTGAAGTAAAAAAAGGTGTAAAAAAAAATAAAGGAAGAGAAAGGAAAATTAGATTGGATACAGAAAGGAAATATTTGGGCTGTAAAGAAAAAACAATGAATATACACTATTGAAACTAAATGAAATGCAAAAAGTATATATAGGAATGGTAAGCAAAAAAACTTAGCGAAAAATAACTATTGCAAAAAAACAATACAACAAAAAAAACTTAAGTATAAAAAATCTGCTCGCTGGTGCTCTTCTATGGAGTTCCCCGCTGCTGCTCGTAACTCGTTGATGCTCCGCGTTATTGGTTCTCTCCTTCTGTGCTCATGCCCATGTTCTCCATGTTGGAAATTGGTCAACAAAATTTATGTGTGTCACTTATGTGTAGATATGTATTAAGTATGTATGTTCGTGGCTTTAGGCCGCTGAACCTAGTCAGCTGTTTATCCCCTGAAACTGATTTATGTTAAATGCCCGTGTCTCTGTCGCTCTGCTGTAAAATTTGGCTATCAAAAAATCTCTGTTGTTGTGTGTATGTAGGTATATGTACTATTGATGGATGTAGATTTATTTGTATGGCTGTTTTAGTGATGTAATTTTTGTATTAGCCGGGTCCTTGGGTTATTGTTGTAATTAATGTGTTTGTGTAATAGGCGGACTAGCTGGATGACGGTGTGGTTGTTGTAATTGTTAAAGGTGTATACGGTGATTAGATGTACTGTGGATTTCTAAGTGGCTATTGGTATGATATGGTGGTAATTGGATGCTGATGTGATTGTTGTAATTGTAAAATGTATATCCCGTGAATGTATATGTATGTATGCAATTGTTGTATGTGTGGATTGATGCCCCAAACTTGGTGGAGGTCCTTTGTGGCGACCTACAACAACACAAAAAGGAAATATATGTATATATGCATATATCTGTGGCTATTTGCAATAACCGCTTAACTCAAAAAATATGGTTTTCGAGATAAATTGATTTTTATATTCGAAGGTGTTCTTAACAAATCATAAAAGTCGGTTAAAGCTATGGACGCAAAATCAGTGAACCAACCACAATGTTACTATTAAATTTTGTAAATAACACTAGATGTCATGAAGGAATTTTATTAAATTTATAAATCTACTTTGGCTGTATTGACAAGATCAAAATACCTCTATTGTAAGTTAAGCCTAAATGTTAAATTAAATAAACTAAATGTTTTTATTTAGTTCTTTTGACTGAATCAAGTTATAAGCACGGGGGTTTTACAGAAATATAGAATTTCAAAAGGAGAATAATGGAATATCTATAACACGAAATCTTCCTAAGTCGACTTAAGTGGTTATTGCTTGTGACCACATATATACGTAAATCCGTTGGACGCACATATGTATATCCGCGCCTACATATGTTCATACCAACCTATGTCCGTCTATCTATACATACATACATGTACACATGTATTTGTACTTACCTCCAGCTCCTGATGGTGCAATTGGTTATTCTTTCCAGCGCCCTTTTCCTAGGCGGATTTTACTTCTTGGCGGCCACGTATTTGGATTACTCCCCTTTTTTTCTATGTCTAAGTTTAAAACCTCTTTTTTTTCTATCTTTAAATTTCGATAAATTTAATATTTTGGAATGTCCACTTTCACTTTTATTTCACTTCTTGTTACATTCAGACATTAAATTCTCGTCTTAGATTACTCCTGTTTTTCTCTCCTTTATTTTTTTTCTTCTTTATTTATTCATAATCTAATTATTAAATATTACTTTTTTTTTACACAGCACTTCACTTTTGTTATCCTTTTTTTTTTACTTATAATGACCCGGACCGCAACTTTTCTATACTGACCCGTTGGCCACATTAAACGCCCTTTTATAGAGGGTTGGACAACCGGACAGGCATCACGAATTAACTGTCCCCTTATATATTTAATAAAACGTTACTTTCTTTCGCGAAAGTAATTAATATCCATATATGGACAAACATAAAGCCAATCGTAACTTCGGGTTCGATCCGTGGCTTAGAGACACATACACACAGATACCACTTTGACTTTCTGTTACTAACATTCACGCTGTTCGAAACTTAACATTGACACTGTACAATTACATACCTATGTTACAGATACATACATTTAACATATGGGGCAAAGGCTGTCGTAACATTTTCAGCAACTTACGACTATATCACAGTTGAAACTATAACTAATGGTCAAGTTGATAAAATAAATAAATAATTGCATAAATAATTACAAAAAGTAAATATAAAACTAAGTACATAAATAAATAAATAAACAAATAAATAATTAAATAAATAAATAATTAAATAAATAAATAAAAAAGTCATTAAATAAATAATTAAACAAATAATTAAATACATAAATACGTCAATAAATATCACAGGTTTGAATATCAGGTAAGTCAATATATATGTATATAAAAATATCACAGATCAAAATATCACTGGTAGGGGCCGTTTACTCAACCTCTGATTAACGCTAACCGGAGGACAAAGGTCCGGTTAAGCTATGTACTGCATTATCGACCATATGTTAAATACATGGTTTGATGAAGTCGATAATGATGTTTAACCGAACTTTAACCGTGGTTAGCGTTAATCAGAGGTTGAGTAAACGGTTGAGTGCACGGTTGCAGATATCCATACCAATCTATATATATAAATAACTAAAATATCACAGGTAAGAAAACTATAAGAAAATATCACAGATTGCCTTAATGTCATAAAAATAAAATTAATAGTCGGGAATATAAAAATAAATACTGTTTCGTCAATATATTTGATATCCGTACAATAGGTACTTCGTCTAGTGCACATCTATATACACACAAACATGATCTAGGACTACATAGTATAACAAAAACAACTTATTACTAATACGAGTATAAAACGTACAACATCTAAGCTACAAAAATATCTTTAGCGTGGTATACCCCGACTTTCTTCCCACTCATATCTCCAAGCTCATACATCGAGTTTCCAATTACTTTTAAGACAACGCATTTTACTTGCTTTGGGGCAAGTTTGGCGTTGTAGTTGTCAATTTGTGAGCTTTGCTTGAAGTTACGGCGGTATACCACTTGTCCTACATTAAATTTCACTTCTCTACTCCTAGTGTTATAAACTTTTGCACTACGCTCGTGAGCCAACTTCAATTCCTTAATAATTTTACCTCGGAGAAGTTGCAGATTATCTCTGCCACTGATAACTTCGCAGTCGGCGTCCCTAATTGCTCCGAGTTTCCTATATAGTTCATATGATGCCGCATGTTGTATCATTGGTAGACCAAATAGTGCAGCATATGGCGATCTACCAATGGCGGAGTGTGTGGCACTGCGTAAAGCGAAGGCGGCATCACTTACGTAGTGATCCCAGTTCTTCTGGTGCTCTTTAATATAAGATCTCAAAATTTGTAACACCGAGCGATTTACTCTTTCTGCGGCATTACCCTGAGGTGAGTAAAACGCGGTTTTAATATGGTTAGTTCCATACTTGTTGACAAAGGATTTAAAGGACTCAGACACAAATTGTTTACCGTTATCGGAGTGTATATACTCAGGTACTCCAAAAATATGAAAAACTTCATGCTCTAAATATTTCACTACCTCAGCCGCAGTAGCTCTTCGCATCGGTTTCAAAAACACAAAATTAGAGAAGTGATCAAGACATATAAATAAATACACATTACCATTGGACGTACGTGGATAAGGACCCATAAAATCTATATACAAACGCTGAAAAGGTCGCTCAGTGACATGTTGTTTGCCCATCGTCGGTTCTTAAACGCGTTTTGTGTTTTATTACCTTTACATATTTCGCAGTCATTAATGTACTCCTGCACGTCATTAACCATTCCTGGCCAATAGTATTTTTCTCTAATTTTGTATAATGTTTTGTGTATGCCACCATGGCCTGACGATTTAAAATTACTTAATTATAATTTAATTATATACCCTGATCTGACATGAAATACCGGTGTAAACACATTTATACACTTGTATATGAGATTTTTTTTTGTCTTTTTACATACATATGTATATCTGAGCACAAGCAATAACCGCTTAAATCGACTTAGGAAGATTTTGAGTTATATAAACCACGTTATTCTCCTTTTAAAACTCTATATTTCTGTAAAACCCCCATGCTTATAACTTAATTCAATCAAAAGATATAAATAAAAACATTTAGGCTTAACTCAGAATAGAGGTATATTAAATTTGCTATAACAGCAACAGATGTATATATAGATGTATATACTTAATCAAATTTCTTCATGACATTTTATTTTATTTACAAAGTTTGATCATAACATTGTGGATGGCTCACTGATTTTGTGTCTATAGTTTTTAATTGACTTTTATGATTTGTTAACAAACGCCTTCGAATATAAAAATCAGTTTATCTCTAAATTATTTTTTTCGACTTAGCGATTATTGCAAATTGCCACAGATATGTATACACACTTATAGATAAACATTTTGAATTCAGAGTTTAGATGTAGGATTTCCAAACTATTAGTGATTAAGTATAAAGGAATTTGTTAAAGAATAAGATTTAATAAAAACTGTGTACTTTCCAACCTGAGATATACTCTTCTTTTATTGGTTGAAATATGATTGACAATAATGCAGTGCAGCGTTGCCGTTGAAAAATTTTCGTGGCGGCTAGATTTGATTTAATTTGTGGCTAAAAAATTTGGTTCGTGGCTAAAAATGGTGGCTAAAAATTAACATGTTTTAAATTTATTTTTCAAATTCAGGCACAAAAGTATCGCATACAATATAAGGAAAAAATCATAAATTTGTGTAAAAATAAAATATTCATACATACATAGTATGTACCTAACTATACCTAAAAAAATTAGACATCACATTCAATATCTATCATTATGTTGTCATCACTAATTGACTCTTTCTCTTGATAAATTAACTCTTTCTTCATAAATTTAAGAGATCTTCTGTTATTTCAAATTCATTGCAACATTGTTTTACATTCTTTAAGCCATCTATTATATAAAAATAAGTCGCATTTTTCTCCCTGATGATTTAACTCCAGAACGGCTGGACTTAATTAAATAAAATTTTGCACGTAGTTTTCGCTTGAGCCCGACATGGTTTATGGCCAAAAAAAGTATAAGAATCCGGGAAGGTTTTGGAGATATTCCACAAAATGTGGACCAGGGTAACCCTATAACGGGTTCGTACGATATGGGTATCAAATGAAAGGTGTTGACGAGTGCTTGAACAAGGTGTAGTTATTGGTCCCATATAAGACCCCGTATTCGAGGTATTTCCTGAAATATGAACCAGGTGTTACCCCATACGGGTTTTCTACAAAATGGGTATCAAATAAAAGGTGTTGGTGAGTATTTAAAAAAGAGGTGATTTTCAAGACCCGTTTTCCGAGATATCGACCAAAATGTGGACCAGGAGTGACCCTAGAAAGTCTGGAGGGATAGAATAGGCTTAGGGATAGGGCTAGAGATATGGATAGGGATAAGGATAGGTATATGGATAGGGATTAGCGATTAGGGATTAGGTATTCCGGATTAGGGATTAGGGACTAGGGACTAGGAATAGGGATAGGGATAGCGATAGGGATAGGGATAAGGATAGGGATAGGGATAGAGATAGAGATAGAGATAGAGATAGAGATAGAGATAGAGATAGAGATAGGGATAGGAATAGGAATAGGGATAGGGTTAGCGATAGGAATAGGAATAGGGATAGGGATAGGTATAAGGATAGGGATAGGGAAATTTTAGGCAGAACAACGTCTTGCGGGTCAGCTAGTATCTTATAGTTAAAATTGCATTCAACATTGCATGATTCATTTTGTTTCGATTTTTGGTTTTGACAATATTCATTACGGAGAAGGTTCTTTCCACTTCGGCGTTGCTAAGTGGTAGAAGTAGCAAACAATATACAAAGTCAGTTAGATCCTTATACGGACTTTCATCGACAACCTACTATTCCACTAGCGAGTATCGACAGGCATTTATCGATAGTTGCGTTACTTGTTTTGTTTTTTTTAACACTTAAATCGATTTGTGATAATCGCTGAATTGAATTAGCGTTACCACATCCTTCCTATGTGCAAAATTATGGTTCATTACAAGCGGTTGCTAAAAACGTGTCTAGTGGCAAAACCGAAATTTTGGTGGCTGAAAAAACACGGCGGTGGCTAAATCTAGCCACCAAATGGCTAAAACGGCAACGCTGATGCAGTGTTAGATTTTTAGGGTTTTGGTGTGGGTGATGCTCTGGTAAAATGGGAGGGAAGTAGGAATGGACAATATGGACAGGAGCTGACGCTCTTATATGAATTGACGACTGAGTTTGGGGGCGCTGTAAGTTAACTAGGAGTCAGCGCAGCGCGCATGGCTTCACGTGCTCACGTTGAAGAGGGTGGGATAGACTCCACCGGACGGGACAAGGACTGGTCTTAGTTTTCATTCCTCCTTTACAGCTTTTTCTTTTCAATTTCTTTAATCAATCCATGGCATGAACATTTTTTTTGTTCGTGTAACTGTGCCTCAGTTTTCATTCCTCCTTTACAGCTTTTTCTTTTCAATTTCTTTAATCAATCCGTGGCATGAACATTTTTTTGTTCGTGTAACTGTGGGCAAAGGCAGGCGGAAAAGAATCCACCCAACGACGAGCTAGCCTGGGATGCAAGCATGCCAGCCCTCCGCCTCGCCTCTGCCCAACGCACGCAGTTACATAACAATGGCGCCCAAAGTTTGCAAATCCACGAAACACACATCTTGCAACAATGTTATCAGTTGCAACAGTGTTCATGCCTTTAATTTTTCCTAAGCCTTTTTTTCTCTTTTGTTTCACAGCTTCCTTTCCTTCCTCTATCTTCTTTCTATCGGACAGAACACAATCAAAAGAGTGGCATCACTTGCCCCCTTGGTAAGTGATAAGTACTCTTCTGATTGGCCTAAAGGGGATTCCCACCTCAACTTCATTGTACCGCTTTAACAGACCTAGGAGTAGACAGTGGGGCTGAGACGGCGAGTAAACGTTAATGTTGAAGTTGGGTGTGGCTACCCAAGCTACCATGTGTTTAGTGCACTACTGGACTCATGTGAGATTTGAGCTTCATCCAACAGGGGAGACTACAAATTTTGTTAGTGAGCGGTACGGTAGCCTTGCAAGGAGCCTGTGCTCTGTGGAAGTTGTGCCTCGTTCGCTGATGAAAGAAAAGACTTGACTCGGACTTGACGATAACAAAATATACACACTAGACTGGGTTGGTCCCCATACGAAATAAAAAAGTTGTAAAAGTCCGCCCCTAAATTTGAAGCTTATGTTGAGGGGGTTAAGGGACAAAAAAATTTTTTTGACCCCGCGAAATACCGCCGAAATCGTTTTTTTAGTGTAACTTTGTTATTTTACATCCGATTTTTAAAATTGATACGAGTACGTCATTATTTTCGTATTTTGAAGCTCTACACTTCCTTCTAATGTCCTTTTGAGGTCTGAAGTCCTTTTCACATAGTTGGGTCAGGTAAGTTATTTGTATGTTCATGAATTATCCTCTTTGTTTTGCCAAATGAAAGTGCTTCAAAATCCATGCCTTTAAACGGTTTTACTAAATTAATGAATAAAGGTATGTCACGACGAATATTTAATGTAACTATTATTTAACTAATTTTTTTTAAGCAATTCGGTGAAAGTTTTATGAGTCATAACTCAGAAACTGTAGCAGATATATCGATGAAATTTGGTACGCGTAATATACCTACTTAGGCAAATGTTTGGACGAAAAATTGCCAAAATCGGTTGACGACCACGCCCAATTTTATATATGGGAACTATTAAGTGGCCTAATAAAAACATTTTAAGCGATATCTTTGTCAAATATGAAGATAATTCATTGAAATTTTGTGGCATGAGTTCTACAATAGACCGGAAACAAAAAATAGAAAAATTTTGCAAAATGGGCGTGGCACCGCCTCTTTTTAGACAAAGGAATCTACGAGATTTCGGAGCCCATGACTCGACAAATAATTGAGATATTATGAAGAAACTTTGTATATACACTTTTATAACTCGTGGTAATACATGTTCAAAATTTTAGCGAAATCAGTTTACGAGCACGCCCAATTTTATATATGAGAACTATAAAGTGGCCTAATAAAAACATTTTAAGCGAAATCTCTGTCAAATATAAAGATAATTCATTGAAATTTTGTGGCATGAGTTCTAAGATATTCCCGAAACAAAAAATAGGAAAATTTTGGAAAATGGGCGTGGCACCGCCTCTTTTTAGACAAAGGAATCTACGAGATTTCGGAGCCAATAACTCGACAAATAATTGAGATATTATAACGAAACTTGGTTTATACACTTTTGTAACAAAGATATTTATTGAACACCCTTTAGGAATTTGTGGCATGACATCTTTGTAACTAGAAGTCATAAAGGAATGAAGTTTTGCACAAAGAATAATATTTATATGCTTAGTAGGATGACTGATAAAAATGTTGAAAATGGGCGTGGCTACGCCCACTTTATGCAGCACTCGCTTTTTGTAAATTACACCGTGTTTCCATTAAACGCAAACGAACAATGAAAGCATACAGCTGAGTATCTAATGTTCGATTCCACTCGAACTTATGTACATATGCTTCCTTATTTGTTCTATATAATTTTTGAAAAATTGAATTGTTGCTTTAGTTTATTTCTTGATTAAATTTTTCCATTTTTTGTTGTTTATATATTTTTTTTTTTTGTATAGATCCCTTTTGTTAACCCATTAGGATGCTCATAGTTATATATATATATATCATTTTGGAAAAAAAATTAATTTTACGAATATAATTACATATTAGTGTTCACTCAGGGACCGGGATTTTTATTTCCTTTTAAAATAAAAATCCATAAAAAAAATTATTTCTGGCTGTTAATTTTATTTGGACGAAAATAATCGTTAAACTTTGATTTTTATTTTTTCGAGCCAAGAATAAAAATCATTCCTTTTATTTTTTAAGGATAGAATAAAAATCCTTTGTCAATAACTAATGAACCGCTTATCCGAATTTACTAAATTTGGTAACAATGGATAGAGGACTGAAAACACTTTCAAAAAAGTCAAAATGACAGAGTTGCCACCTAGTTTTATTTTAATATAAAAATAATTATTATAGTATATTTACGACATGGCATGTTTTTCTTGTGGTAGTAGTGCGTCCTTTTGTTTGTATAAACCAGGGAAGGGAAACTCCAAGATGGCAGAGTGGTCCGGGGACTCGCGCCAGGGGAAGATGCTCCCGGAAGCCAAAAAGTAAAGATTTTACTTAGAGAATGTTACATTTCTGCTTGCACCGGGTAGAGGTGAGGTGGAGGGCAGGCATGCTTGCAACCCAGGCTAACTCGACGGTGGGTGGATTCTTTTCCACCTCCCTTTACCCACAGAAACATAAACAAAAAAAATCATGCCTTAGAAGAGAGTACAGTGAAACGGTGCAAAAGAACTATGGAGAAAGCGATGAAGAAAGAGTGGAAATTAAAATCTGTCCCTGTCCAGTCCGATGGAGTCTATCCCACCCTCTTCAGCGTGAACTCGCGAAGCCATGGGCGCTGTGCTGACTCCTATTACCTTACAGCGCCCCCAAACTCAGTCATTATATGTCAAAGAAGAAAGTCAGTTAATGTCCATTTTTTTCCATTCCTACCTATCCTTATTTGCACCAAAGCAACACCCACACCAAAACGTCTAAAGATTTATTCCTCCATTACACCTCTAAACAAAGAATAAATTTCATTAACTTTACAAATTCTTCTTTAATTCAAAATTAATTCATCACATTTAACTAAGCTTACTTCTAATAAATTCATTTCCTTAAAATATATATAGTATATTTAAATGTATTTAGAAAAATTCAAAATTCTATAAGTATATGTAGTTGTAGGTTAAAGTATCTGAGGGATATAAAAAAATCTCAAAGAACAAAAAAAGAGCTTTCTCAATAAAAGAGCTTTTGTATGTGTAGGTATGTATGTATGCCAAAAATAAAAATCTCAGGTTTATGTACGTTCATGTATGTAAATAAAAAAAAAACCAACAAGTATATATAAATTTACATATATAAGAACTCACCTGTTCACCACGGCGATGAAGGTACCCACATGCGCAGCTGCTACTAAGGGAGAGAATTGGCAAATATACGATATCGCTATTATTACATACGTACCTACCTACTCGCTTATATTACAAATTTACGTGTATGTTCTTTAATATATTACTTTAGTAATTCGTTTGATCACTCGCTCGTGTTTGGGTGCGGCGAGCGAGTCACCACCGATTAAACGCAAGAAAATAAATTAGTTACATGGGAAATATAAAAATATTTTGGAATATAATAAAAAGAAACGGAATATAATTTAGGATGTGAAATTTTGAAACAAAAAAAATTAGCAATAGTGCATGGAACTAAATATACATCAAACCGGAAATTCTGTAGGGAATTTGTAGACCAAAAAGAGAACAACAAAAAATTTCGAGCAACAACAACTCGCCGGGAAAGTAATCACACGTGGAAGACGTGTGCAAAAAAATTGGTGGTGAAGTAAAAAAAGGTGTAAAAAAAAAATAAAGGAAGAGAAAGGAAAATTAGATTGGATACAGAAAGGAAATATTTTGGCTGTAAAGAAAAAACAATGAATATACACTATTGAAACTAAATGAAATGCAAAAAGTATATATAGGAATGGTAAGCAAAAAAACTTAGCGAAAAATAACTATTGCAAAAAAACAATACAACAAAAAAACTTAAGTATAAAAAATCTGCTCGCTGGCGCTCTTCTATGGAGTTCCCCGCTGCTGCTCGTAACTCGTTGATGCTCCGCGTTATTGGTTCTCTCCTTCTGTGCTCATGCCCATGTTCTCCATGTTGGAAATTGGTCAACAAAATTTATGTGTGTCACTTATGTGTAGATATGTATTAAGTATGTATGTTCGTGGCTTTAGGCCGCTGAACCTAGTCAGCTGTTTATCCCCTGAAACTGATTTATGTTAAATGCCCGTGTCTCTGTAGCTCTGCTGTAAAATTTGGCTATCAAAAAATCTCTGTTGTTGTGTGTATGTAGGTATATGTACTATTGATGGATGTAGATTTATTTGTATGGCTGTTTTAGTGATGTAATTTTTGTATTAGCCGGGTCCTTGGGTTATTGTTGTAATTAATGTGTTTGTGTAATAGGCGGACTAGCTGGATGACGGTGTGGTTGTTGTAATTGTTAAAGGTGTATACGGTGATTAGATGTACTGTGGATTTCTAAGTGGCTATTGGTATGATATGGTGGTAATTGGATGCTGATGTGATTGTTGTAATTGTAAAATGTATATCCGGTGAATGTATATGTATGTATGCAATTGTTGTATGTGTGGATTGATGCCCCAAACTTGGTGGAGGTCCTTTGTGGCGACCTACAACAACACAAAAAGGAAATATATGTATATATGCATATATCTGTGGCTATTTGCAATAACCGCTTAACTCAAAAAATATGGTTTTCGAGATAAATTGATTTTTATATTCGAAGGTGTTCTTAACAAATCATAAAAGTCGGTTAAAGCTATGGACGCAAAATCAGTGAACCAACCACAATGTTACTATTAAATTTTGTAAATAACACAAGATGTCATGAAGGAATTTTATTAAATTTATAAATCTACTTTGGCTGTATTGACAAGTTCAAAATACCTCTATTGTAAGTTAAGCCTAAATGTTAAATTAAATAAACTAAATGTTTTTATTTAGTTCTTTTGACTGAATCAAGTTATAAGCACGGGGGTTTTACAGAAATATAGAATTTCAAAAGGAGAATAATGGAATATCTATAACACGAAATCTTCCTAAGTCGACTTAAGTGGTTATTGCTTGTGACCACATATATACGTAAATCCGTTGGACGCACATATGTATATCCGCGCCTACATATGTTCATACCAACCTATGTCCGTCTATCTATACATACATACATGTACACATGTATTTGTACTTACCTCCAGCTCCTGATGGTGCAATTGGTTATTCTTTTCAGCGCCCTTTTCCTAGGCGGATTTTACTTCTTGGCGGCCACGTATTTGGATTACTCCCCTTTTTTTCTATGTCTAAGTTTAAAACCTCTTTTTTTTTCTATCTTTAAATTTCGATAAATTTAATATTTTGGAATGTCCACTTTCACTTTTATTTCACTTCTTGTTACATTCAGACATTAAATTCTCGTCTTAGATTACTCCTGTTTTTCTCTCCTTTATTTTTTTTCTTCTTTATTTATTCATAATCTAATTATTAAATATTACTTTTTTTTTACACAGCACTTCACTTTTGTTATCCTTTTTTTTTTTTACTTATAATGACCCGGACCGCAACTTTTATATACTGACCCGTTGGCCACATTAAACGCCCTTTTATAGAGGGTTGGACAACCGGACAGGCATCACGAATTAACTGTCCCCTTATATATTTAATAAAACGTTACTTTCTTTCGCGAAAGTAATTAATATCCATATATGGACAAACATAAAGCCAATCGTAACTTCGGGTTCGATCCGTGGCTTAGAGACACATACACACAGATACCACTTTGACTTTCTGTTACTAACATTCACGCTGTTCGAAACTTAACATTGACACTGTACAATTACATACCTATGTTACAGATACATACATTTAACATATGGGGCAAATTCTGTCGTAACATTTTCAGCAACTTACGACTATATCACAGTTGAAACTATAACTAATGGTCAAGTTGATAAAATAAATAAATAATTGCATAAATAATTACAAAAAGTAAATATAAACCTAAGTACATAAATAAATAAATAAACAAATAAATAATTAAATAAATAAATAATTAAATAAATAAATAAAAAAGTCATTAAATAAATAATTAAACAAATAATTAAATAAATAAATACGTCAATAAATATCACAGGTTTGAATATCAGGTAAGTCAATATATATGTATATAAAAATATCACAGATCAAAATATCACTGGTAGGGGCCGTTTACTCAACCTCTGATTAACGCTAACCGGAGGACAAAGGTCCGGTTAAGCTATGTACTGCATTATCGACCATATGTTAAATACATGGTTTGATGAAGTCGATAATGATGTTTAACCGAACTTTAACCGTGGTTAGCGTTAATCAGAGGTTGAGTAAACGGTTGAGTGCACGGTTGCAGATATCCATACCAATCTATATATATAAATAACTAAAATATCACAGGTAAGAAAACTATAAGAAAATATCACAGATAGCCTTAATGTCATAAAAATAAAATTAATAGTCGGGAATATAAAAATAAATACTGTTTCGTCAATATATTTGATATCCGTACAATAGGTACTTCGTCTAGTGCACATCTATATACACACAAACATGATCTAGGACTACATAGTATAACAAAAACAACTTATTACTAATACGAGTATAAAACGTACAACATCTAAGCTACAAAAATATCTTTAGCGTGGTATACCCCGACTTTCTTCCCACTCATATCTCCAAGCTCATACATCGAGTTTCCAATTACTTTTAAGACAACGCATTTTACTTGCTTTGGGGCAAGTTTGGCGTTGTAGTTGTCAATTTGTGAGCTTTGCTTGAAGTTACGGCGGTATACCACTTGTCCTACATTAAATTTCACTTCTCTACTCCTAGTGTTATAAACTTTTGCACTACGCTCGTGAGCCAACTTCAATTCCTTAATAATTTTACCTCGGAGAAGTTGCAGATTATCTCTGCCACTGATAACTTCGCAGTCGGCGTCCCTAATTGCTCCGAGTTTCCTATATAGTTCATATGATGCCGCATGTTGTATCATTGGTAGACCAAATAGTGCAGCATATGGCGATCTACCAATGGCGGAGTGTGTGGCACTGCGTAAAGCGAAGGCGGCATCACTTACGTAGTGATCCCAGTTCTTCTGGTGCTCTTTAATATAAGATCTCAAAATTTGTAACACCGAGCGATTTACTCTTTCTGCGGCATTACCCTGAGGTGAGTAAAACGCGGTTTTAATATGGTTAGTTCCATACTTGTTGACAAAGGATTTAAAGGATTTAGACACAAATTGTTTACCGTTATCGGAGTGTATATACTCCGGTACTCCAAAAATATGAAAAACTTCATGCTCTAAATATTTCACTACCTCAGCCGCAGTAGCTCTTCGCATCGGTTTCAAAAACACAAAATTAGAGAAGTGATCAAGACATATAAATAAATACACATTACCATTGGACGTACGTGGATAAGGTCCCATAAAATCTATATACAAACGCTGAAAAGGTCCTCAGTGACACGTTGTTTGCCCATCGTCGGTTTCTTAAACGCGTTTTGTGTTTTATTACCTTTACATATTTCGCAGTCATTAATGTACTCCTGCACGTCATTAACCATTCCTGGCCAATAGTATTTTTCTCTAATTTTGTATAATATTTTGTGTATGCCACCATGGCCTGACGATGGTGACGCATGAGCTGATTCTACAAGACCCTGCCGCAACTCAGTTGGCACCCAGAGCTTCCAGGCTTGGTCCTCTTGAGTCACGTCTCCCCTGTTAAATTGCGTTCGTTTGTAAACAAATCCGTCTAAGATACAAAGGTCTGGTAATTTCGTTTCGTTTTCAAACACTGTTCTTTTCAGTTCATCGTATTCTGTCCTTGAGAAAAATGGTGAGTCTAAAAATACATCTAGAACGCGTTCGTTTGTTATTATTTCGTCCATGTCGATTCTCGATAATGCATCCGGCACAACGTTTTGTGAACCCCTACGGTGTTCGATATCGAAGTCGTACGCTTGCAGTTTTATGCTCCACCTCGCGAGTCGGCCAGCCAAATCCTTTTGGTTTATCAACCACTTCAGACTTGCGTGGTCGGTGATGACCGTAAACGGCAATCCTTCAACATAAGGGCGGAAGCGTTTGATGCTTAATACTGCAGCGTAACACTCCAATTCTGCTATAC
The DNA here is from genome assembly GCA_960531455.1 of Urophora cardui. Classification (NCBI taxonomy): domain Eukaryota; kingdom Metazoa; phylum Arthropoda; class Insecta; order Diptera; family Tephritidae; genus Urophora; species Urophora cardui. Next base: position 15,814,566 of record OY482675.1, on the reverse strand, counting down.
TGTAATTGCGTTGTGCTCGGTTTAGTTTTGCAGACATGTATGCAATTGGGCGTTCGTTCTGGTCGTCGTCTAATTGAAATAGTACTCCCCCCACTCCGTCAGTCGATGCGTCACATTGTATGTAAAATCGTCTGTTGAAGTCAGGGTGAGTCAGCACGGGAGCCGATATGAGGCTTTGCTTTAGGCTTTCAAACGCCAGCTTTGCTTCATCTGTCATAGTGAATTTCTTAATTTTGTCTTTTGTCAAGCAATCATGCAGCGGTGCTGCTATAGTTGCATAGTCACGAATAAAGCGTCGGTACCACCCTGTCATCCCTAGGAGCCTCCTGAGTTGTTTTGGAGTCTTTGGCTCGGGGAAATCACGCATGGCAGCAACTTTATTAGAATCAGTGCGAATGCACCCATTTCCAACTACATACCCGAGGTACCGAACCTCTTTGAAGCAAAATTTGCTTTTTTCAACATTAATTGTTAATTTGGCTTCGCGTAAACACTTAGCGACCTTCTCTAACAAACACAAATGTGACACAAAATCTTCTGAACACACTAACAAATCATCTAAATACACAAACACTGACTCACGTAGGGAAGCGGGTATAACTTTATCCATAAGCCTACACATTCTTTGTGCGGCATTGCACAACCCAAATGGCATAACCGTAAAATGGTAAAGTGGCCTACCAGGTACTGTAAAAGCAGTTTTCTCTCTAGATCTTTTTTCGAGAGGTATTTGCCAAAATGCATCTTTTAGGTCTATGGCAGATATATGCCTGGTGTTCTGCAACCGGCTTAAAATTCCGTCTATGTGAGGAAGTGGGTATAATAATATAATATAATACAATGGCGCTATTATAACTCTGACGAGTTTTATGGCCGAGCTTCTCTCCCAATTCGAGGTGTGCTCCTTTTTGTTTTTTCCTACTAATTGGGTGGACCTACAGTTTTATGCCGGCTCCGAACGGCGAATGCATTTTTTGTGAGAAGCTTTTTCATGGCAGAAATACTCTCGGAGGGTATGCCGCCCACTGCCGAGAGGTGACCGCTGCTCTTAGAAAACCCAATAATTGGATTTTTACTAATTAGAAAAATTTGTTTGGCTCGGACCGTGGTTTGAACCCGAGACCTCTGGCATAGCAGGCGAGCACTCTACCCACTGCACCACAGCGGCCCAGCGGAAGTGGGTATGCATCTTTTATAGTGCGTGCATTCACTTTTCTCGCATCTAGACATAGGCGGTTTTTGGTACCCTTTATCACTAATGAGACCGGTGAACTCCAACTGCTGTTGCTTTCTTCTATTACCCCTACCTCTAACATTCGGTCAAGTTCAGCGTAAACTAGTTTTTGTATGGCTGGTGAAATAGGGTAAAATCTTTGCTTAACGGGCAGATGTTCATCAGTGATCTCTATCATATGTTCCTCCATGTCAGTTTTTCCGAGACCTAGTACGGCAAATGAAGGAAACTTGGCTTTCACGTGTTCCAAGGCTAATTCTTCTTTTATTGCAAGCGTATGTTGCACCGCTTCAAAGGACAAATCGCCCTCAGACGGCACGAGTTCTGCTACGACAGATTTTGCTGTCCCTACATTTACACTACTACATTTACTAACAACACATAAGTCAAACACTTTCCAAAAATCAACACCAAGATAGACTTCCTGTTGTAAACCAGGTACAATCAAAAATTCAATGTCTTTGGTCACATTATCCCACATCACTGGGAGAGTTATCACACCTGTGACCGCCGTTTCGCCTCCATTAGCTGTGCGGATATTCTGACCTTTTATTGGCATAATTAAATTTTCCTTACCTAATAATAAAATATCACAATTTTTCCCTAAACAACTAGCTCCTGCACCAGAGTCGAGTAGTGCAAGCACTTCTTTACCTCCTATATTAGTCTTGGCAAAAAATATATTATTACCCTTCAAGGTGACTATAGTAGAAATAATTTTATTTTGAATTCTTTTAAAATTTCTTTTGTTTTCTCTTAACTTTTGGATTTTAATATAATTTCTTTTTCTTTTCCTTTCAATAATTTCTTCAGCAAATATCCGCTTTCTTGCTTCTTGGTATTCTATCTTTCGTTGGTGTAAACTTTTTCTAAGTACATTCCTATTCTTTTCTACATTTAACATTTTCAAAATTTCCCTCTCTTTTTAAAATTTCTATTTTTTGTTTTCCGGGGTTTTCATCTGATGGCGCGAGTCCCCGGAGTACTCTGCCATCTTCACGTTTCCCTTTGAGGGTTTGTATATGCAAAAGGATGCATTGCTACCACATGCAAAACATTGCATATCGTGAAAGTGTGATTGGCAACTACCATCCTTTTGTGCTTCAGCAGGATTTTTGGAATAGTGGTCGACTGGCATACCACACGAGAAACACAACATTAAGTGGAACGGGGACGGACAAAACGGTTTAATAGTGGGCGGAGACGCATTTTGACGACACGACATAGACACATTATTAACGCTGTTTATCCCTGGTGGCTTGTGATGGCTACGACCTATTTCTTCGACTAAATTACTTTCTACCTTGCATTTATTTTCTTGTGTTAAAAATTCTATTTCATTTAATGGCTTACTCCTACTTCGATTTTCTTTGAGCACCCGCTCGGCCCTCTTACACTCGCTCTTCAATTCAGCTAAGGACGCGAACGTTAAATTGGCGAGATAGGGTTTTAGATTACTCCTAATTATCCCTACCAACTCCTTTTCGGGGATTTTCTTCCTCAGACGGAATGTAAGATTATGCACCTCGCTGTAGAACTCGTCGAATGTCTCCCCCACCTGCTGTTTCCGCTCCATTATCTCCCTAATGACTTCATAATCTGATTCGGCCGTCTTGAAGTGGCTCAGCATTTCGGCCTTCAATTCTGGATACCCGAAACTTGGATCATCCGCATGGTCCTCCAGAATTTGCCAATACCACTTCAAGGCATCCCCAATTATAAGGCAATGGAAGTCGGTAAACAACTGGTAGTGGGAGATATCGTGCTGTTCTCTTAATTTTTCCACACGAAAAATAAAACTTTCTATAGTAATCCCTTTACTCGTACCATCGAACTTCACGTGCCATTTGTCCAGGTCCATTTTTTTCCAAGGCCGTGATCGCGTACTGTTATTACTGTCAGTCCTGTTTCTGTCTTCAGTCGAATGTCTTCCATCTCTAGGTTTCGGTGTCGAATTAATATTTGGCCGGTTAGTGTGCGTGGAAGTTTCCAGACCAGCAACTCGTTCGCCTAAGCCTGTAACATTGTCACGCACGTGACGAATTTCATTGGTACACTGAGAGACCATGTCTTGTTGCTGCGCCATCATCGCCATCATTCGGCTCAGCTGCTCAACAATGTCTTCATTTGATCTAGACCCAGTGTCTTTTTTTTTTTGAACCTCCGGCGTTCGAGTCGCCGGTCGGGATACCTTCCTGTCCACTCTCCGTCATTTCGAAGAGTTGGTCGATCTTCCTCGAGAAATTAAGACTGCTATTGATGGAGTTCAACGAAACTTAGTCAGTGACTGTCGAGACCGATTGACGATAGTCCCTACTATTTGTAGCGCTGAAAATTTTTGCAGTGCACCTACAAAGGAAGTCAACTGGATCTGGGTCAACTATCTGAGCGATCCCTGTATCAATTTGATTGAGAATAGCTTGTGCCCTAGCTACACTTCGTGTTACCCTACGATTTATATTGCCACCAGGTACTACAGCTTCCTCTTCTCTCTCACCCATTTACTACAAATATACCCCAGATCGAACTGAAGTACGAAATAACCCTTACTTTCACAAATCACGAAAGAGTACAATCAAGAATTCAACAAATATAAAAATATAAGACCAATAAGATTGAGAACCCAAAAAAAAATAAAAAATGTACTAATATGTATTTCAAAAATTGTACTAATTAGGTTTATTGTTTTCAATTCACTAACAATAATAATTCCAAAATAACACAATAGATAAATACATATAAAAAAATATGCTAATATATATATTTATATATTTATGTAAGGGGTAGCTAATAAAACGTGAACGAAATTAACCACCGCAAAAATAAAAAAAAACAAAACAACTAATTATTTAAAAACAAAATTCAGGCGAATAAAATATAACTCAAGGGTATTATAATTGAGGTAATAATCTATAACTGATAATTTGAGCGAAAGTTCAGGGGAATAATTCAGTTAGATTTACAAAATATAAAAAAAGAAAAAAGTTTTTAAGTGGTAATCAATTTGTGTACTTAAAAATGGTAAAAAAGGAAATAAAAAAAATAAAAAAAATTAAACTCACTTAAATGTGTATATAAACGGATAAAGGGTAATGAAGTTAAATCTAAAAAAAATTCAAAAAAAATTTAATAAATAAAAAAAATTATAAATTAGAAAAATTCTATTAAAACTTCAAAAATTCGATTTAAATAAAGGACGTAAAAAAAAACTTTAATAGGCTTTAAAAAAATTATAATAAGAAAGATTTTATAGATAAATGATCGCCGAAACACAAAATTTTAATTCATAGACCGATATGTATTCCGGTGTAAATCAAAAAAACTACAAACTATAAAAATCCACAAAATTCTTATTACAAATTTCAAAACTTGAATCTTAAACAAAAGGTATTGAAAAGACAATAAAAAAAATTTAATAAATTTTATAATTAAAAGCAAAAAAATTAAGATAAAATAATTCCAAGATGAAAATTCGAATATATATTTGTATATGTATTTAAATTTATATTTGTAAGTATGTTTTGGTGTACATAGGATGTTGCCTTAGCCAAGTCAAGGCAGGAATGTTCAAAATGTAAATGTGTATGTGTATGTCAGTCTGTGTCCAATGTCTAAGTCAAGTCAATTTTCATTGGTGAGTGAGGCAGTACATGTACGGAGTTCTGGCTCCTTACATGGCTGCCGTTCCACTCCTCAATGAAACACAATTTACCCCTAGTCGATGAAACTACAAGCCTCACTAAACATGTACGGTGCAGAACTGCACATGCGGCAGCTTAAGTAGCATTGTCCACAAAAAAAAATATATAATTATTCGCCGTCTCAACTTCAGCGTCTACTCCCAGATCTGTATAAGATACAAAAAGGTACGGAGAAGTTGAGGCGGGAATCCCCCCAAAGCAAATCGAATGGATACAAATCACTTGCCACTGTGGCAAGCAACTGTTGGTGTTTTTTAATGTTGCAAGTAACAAGTCGTGGATTTGCATTAACGTTGGGCGCCATTGTTACATTTCTGCTTGCACCGGGTAGAGGTGAGGTGGAGGGCAGGCATGCTTGCAACCCAGGCTAGCTCGACGGTGGGTGGATTCTTTTCCACCTCCCTTTACCCACAGAAACATAAACAAAAAAATCATGCCTTAGAAGAGAGTACAGTGAAACGGTGCAAAAGAACTATGGAGAAAGCGATGAAGAAAGAGTGGAAATTAAAATCTGTCCCTGTCCAGTCCGATGGAGTCTATCCCACCCTCTTCAGCGTGAACTCGCGAAGCCATGGGCGCTGTGCTGACTCCTATTACCAAACTCAGTCATTATATGTCAAAGAAGAAAGTCAGTTAATGTCCATTTTTGTCCATTCCTACCTATCCTTATTTGCACCAAAGCAACACCCACACCAAAACGTCTAAAGATTTATTCCTCCATTACACCTCTAAACAAAGAATAAATTTCATTAACTTTACAAATTCTTCTTTAATTCAAAATTAATTCATCACATTTAACTAAGCTTACTTCTAATAAATTCATTTCCTTAAAATATATATAGTATATTTAAATGTATTTAGAAAAATTCAAAATTCTATAAGTATATGTAGTTGTAGGTTAAAGTATCTGAGGGATATAAAAAAATCTCAAAGAACAAAAATCTCAATAAAAGAGCTTTTGTATTTGTAGGTATGTATGTATGCCAAAAATAAAAATCTCAGGTTTATGTACGTTCATGTATGTAAATAAAAAAAAAAACCAACAAGTATATATAAATTTACATATATAAGAACTCACCTCTTCACCACGGCGATGAAGGTACCCACATGCGCAGCTGCTACTAAGGGAGAGAATTGGCAAATATACGATATCGCTATTATTACATACGTACCTACCTACTCGCTTATATTACAAATTTACGTGTATGTTCTTTAATATATTACTTTAGTAATTCGTTTGATCACTCGCTCGTGTTTGGGTGCGGCGAGCGAGTCACCACCGATTAAACGCAAGAAAATAAATTAGTTACATGGGAAATATAAAAATATTTTGGAATATAATAAAAAGAAACGGAATATAATTTAGGATGTGAAATTTTGAAACAAAAAAAATTAGCAATAGTGCATGGAACTAAATATACATCAAACCGGAAATTCTGTAGGGAATCTGTAGACCAAAAAGAGAACAACAAAAAATTTCGAGCAACAACAACTCGCCGGGAAAGTAATCACACGTGGAAGACGTGTGCAAAAAAATTGGTGGTGAAGTAAAAAAAGTTGTAAAAAAAAATAAAGGAAGAGAAAGGAAAATTAGATTGGATACAGAAAGGAAATATTTGGGCTGTAAAGAAAAAACAATGAATATACACTATTGAAACTAAATGAAATGCAAAAAGTATATATAGGAATGGTAAGCAAAAAAACTTAGCGAAAAATAACTATTGCAAAAAAACAATACAACAAAAAAAACTTAAGTATAAAAAAATCTGCTCGCTGGCGCTCTTCTATGGAGTTCCCCGCTGCTGCTCGTAACTCGTTGATGCTCCGCGTTATTGGTTCTCTCCTTCTGTGCTCATGCCCATGTTCTCCATGTTGGAAATTGGTCAACAAAATTTATGTGTGTCACTTATGTGTGGATATGTATTAAGTATGTATGTTCGTGGCTTTAGGCCGCTGAACCTAGTCAGCTGTTTATCCCCTGAAACTGATTTATGTTAAATGCCCGTGTCTCTGTAGCTCTGCTGTAAAATTTGGCTATCAAAAAATCTCTGTTGTTGTGTGTATGTAGGTATATGTACTATTGATGGATGTAGATTTATTTGTATGGCTGTTTTAGTGATGTAATTTTTGTATTAGCCGGGTCCTTGGGTTATTGTTGTAATTAATGTGTTTGTGTAATAGGCGGACTAGCTGGATGACGGTGTGGTTGTTGTAATTGTTAAAGGTGTATACGGTGATTAGATGTACTGTGGATTTCTAAGTGGCTATTGGTATGATATGGTGGTAATTGGATGCTGATGTGATTGTTGTAATTGTAAAATGTATATCCGGTGAATGTATATGTATGTATGCAATTGTTGTATGTGTGGATTGATGCCCCAAACTTGGTGGAGGTCCTTTGTGGCGACCTACAACAACACAAAAAGGAAATATATGTATATATGCATATATCTGTGGCTATTTGCAATAACCGCTTAACTCAAAAAATATGGTTTTCGAGATAAATTTATTTTTATATTCGAAGGTGTTCTTAACAAATCATAAAAGTCGGTTAAAGCTATGGACGCAAAATCAGTGAGCCAACCACAATGTTACTATTAAATTTTGTAAATAACACAAGATGTCATGAAGGAATTTGATTAAATTTATAAATCTACTTTGGCTGTATTGACAAGTTCAAAATACCTCTATTGTAAGTTAAGCCTAAATGTTAAATTAAATAAACTAAATGTTTTTATTTAGTTCTTTTGACTGAATCAAGTTATAAGCACGGGGGTTTTACAGAAATATAGAATTTCAAAAGGAGAATAATGGAATATCTATAACACGAAATCTTCCTAAGTCGACTTAAGTGGTTATTGCTTGTGACCACATATATACGTAAATCCGTTGGACGCACATATGTATATCCGCGCCTACATATGTTCATACCAACCTATGTCCGTCTATCTATACATACATACATGTACACATGTATTTGTACTTACCTCCAGCTCCTGATGGTGCAATTGGTTATTCTTTCCAGCGCCCTTTTCCTAGGCGGATTTTACTTCTTGGCGGCCACGTATTTGGATTACTCCCCTTTTTTTCTATGTCTAAGTTTAAAACCTCTTTTTTTTCTATCTTTAAATTTCGATAAATTTAATATTTTGGAATGTCCACTTTCACTTTTATTTCACTTCTTGTTACATTCAGACACTAAATTCTCGTCTTAGATTAGTCCTGTTTTTCTCACCTTTATTTTTTTTCTTCTTTATTTATTCATAATCTAATTATTAAATATTACTTTTTTTTTACACAGCACTTCACTTTTGTTATCCTTTTTTTTTTTTACTTATAATGACCCGGACCGCAACTTTTCTATACTGACCCGTTGGCCACATTAAACGCCCTTTTATAGAGGGTTGGACAACCGGACAGGCAACACGAATTAACTGTCCCCTTATATATTTAATAAAACGTTACTTTCTTTCGCGAAAGTAATTAATATCCATATATGGACAAACATAAAGCCAATCGTAACTTCGGGTTCGATCCGTGGCTTAGAGACACATACACACAGATACCACTTTGACTTTCTGTTACTAACATTCACGCTGTTCGAAACTTAACATTGACACTGTACAATTACATACCTATGTTACAGATACATACATTTAACATATGGGGCAAAGGCTGTCGTAACATTTTCAGCAACTTACGACTATATCACAGTTAAAACTATAACTAATGGTCAAGTTGATAAAATAAATAAATAATTGCATAAATAATTACAAAAAGTAAATATAAACCTAAGTACATAAATAAATAAATAAACAAATAAATAATTAAATAAATAAATAATTAAATAAATAAATAAAAAAGTCATTAAATAAATAATTAAACAAATAATTAAATAAATAAATACGTCAATAAATATCACAGGTTTGAATATCAGGTAAGTCAATATATATGTATATAAAAATATCACAGATCAAAATATCACTGGTAGGGGCCGTTTACTCAACCTCTGATTAACGCTAACCGGAGGACAAAGGTCCGGTTAAGCTATGTAGTGCATTATCGACCATATGTTAAATACATGGTTTGATGAAGTCGATAATGATGTTTAACCGAACTTTAACCGTGGTTAGCGTTAATCAGAGGTTGAGTAAACGGTTGAGTGCACGGTTGCAGATATCCATACCAATCTATATATATAAATAACTAAAATATCACAATTAAGAAAACTATAAGAAAATATCACAGATAGCCTTAATGTCATAAAAATAAAATTAATAGTCGGGAATATAAGAATAAATACTGTTTCGTCAATATATTTGATATCCGTACAATAGGTACTTCGTCTAGTGCACATCTATATACACACAAACATGATCTAGGACTACATAGTATAACAAAAACAACTTATTACTAATACGAGTATAAAACGTACAACATCTAAGCTACAAAAATATCTTTAGCGTGGTATACCCCGACTTTCTTCCCACTCATATCTCCAAGCTCATACATCGAGTTTCCAATTACTTTTAAGACAACGCATTTTACTTGCTTTGGGGCAAGTTTGGCGTTGTAGTTGCAATTTTTGAGCTTTGCTTGAAGTTACGGCGGTATACCACTTGTCCTACATTAAATTTCACTTCTCTACTCCTAGTGTTATAAACTTTTGCACTACGCTCGTGAGCCAACTTCAATTCCTTAATAATTTTATCTCGGAGAAGTTGCAGATTATCTCTGCCACTGATAACTTCGCAGTCGGCGTCCCTAATTGCTCCGAGTTTCCTATATAGTTCATATGATGCCGCATGTTGTATCATTGGTAGACCAAATAGTGCAGCATATGGCGATCTACCAATGGCGGAGTGTGTGGCACTGCGTAAAGCGAAGGCGGCATCACTTACGTAGTGATCCCAGTTCTTCTGGTGCTCTTTAATATAAGATCTCAAAATTTGTAACACCGAGCGATTTACTCTTTCTGCGGCATTACCCTGAGGTGAGTAAAACGCGGTTTTAATATGGTTAGTTCCATACTTGTTGACAAAGGATTTAAAGGACTCAGACACAAATTGTTTACCGTTATCGGAGTGTATATACTCCGGTACTCCAAAAATATGAAAAACTTCATGCTCTAAATATTTCACTACCTCAGCGGCAGTAGCTCTTCGCATCGGTTTCAAAAACACAAAATTAGAGAAGTGATCAAGACCTATAAATAAATACACATTACCATTGGGCGTACGTGGATAAGGACCCATAAAATCTATATACAAACGCTGAAAAGGTCGCTCAGTGACATGTTGTTTGCCCATCGTCGGTTTCTTAAACGCGTTTTGTGTTTTATTACCTTTACATATTTCGCAGTCATTAATGTACTCCTGCACGTCATTAACCATTCCTGGCCAATAGTATTTTTCTCTAATTTTGTATAATGTTTTGTGTATGCCACCATGGCCTGACGATTTAAAATTACTTAATTATAATTTAATTATATACCCTGATCTGACATGAAATACCGGTGTAAACACATTTATACACTTGTATATGAGATTTTTTTTTGTCTTTTTACATACATATGTATATCTGAGCACAAGCAATAACCGCTTAAATCGACTTAGGAAGATTTTGAGTTATATAAACCACGTTATTCTCCTTTTAAAACTCTATATTTCTGTAAAACCCCCATGCTTATAACTTAATTCAATCAAAAGATATAAATAAAAACATTTAGGCTTAACTCAGAATAGAGGTATATTAAATTTGCTATAACAGCAACAGATGTATATACAGATGTATATACTTAATCAAATTTCTTCATGACATTTTATTTTATTTACAAAGTTTGATCATAACATTGTGGATGGCTCACTGATTTTGTGTCTATAGTTTTTAATTGACTTTTATGATTTGTTAACAAACGCCTTCGAATATAAAAATCAATTTATCTCTAAATCATTTTTTTCGACTTAGCGATTATTGCAAATTGCCACAGATATGTATACACACTTATAGATAAACATTTTGAATTCAGAGTTTAGATGTAGGATTTCCAAACTATTAGTGATTAAGTATAAAGGAATTTGTTAAAGAATAAGATTTAATAAAAACTGTGTACTTTCCAACCTGAGATATACTCTTCTTTTATTGGTTGAAATATGATTGACAATAATGCAGTGCAGCGTTGCCGTTGAAAAATTTTCGTGGCGGCTAGATTTGATTTAATTTGTGGCTAAAAAATTTGGTTCGTGGCTAAAAATGGTGGCTAAAAATTAACATGTTTTAAATTTATTTTTCAAATTCAGGCACAAAAGTATCGCATACAATATAAGGAAAAAATCACAAATTTGTGTAAAAATAAAATATTCATACATACATAGTATGTACCTAACTATACCTAAAAAAATTAGACATCACATTCAATATCTATCATTATGTTGTCATCACTAATTGACTCTTTCTCTTGATAAATTAACTCTTTCTTCATAAATTTAAGAGATCTTCTGTTATTTCAAATTCAATGCAACATTGTTTTACATTCTTTAAGCCATCTATTATATAAAAATAAGTCGCATTTTTCTCCCTGATGATTTAACTCCAGAACGGCTGGACTTAATTAAATAAAATTTTGCACGTAGTTTTCGCTTGAGCCCGACATGGTTTATGGCCAAAAAAAGTATAAGAATCCGGGAAGGTTTTGGAGATATTCCACAAAATGTGGACCAGGGTAACCCTCTAACGGGTTCGTACGATATGGGTATCAAATGAAAGGTGTTGACGAGTGCTTGAACAAGGTGTAGTTATTGGTCCCATATAAGACCCCGTATTCGAGGTATTTCCTGAAATATGAACCAGCTGTTACCCCATACGGGTTTTCTACAAAATGGGTATCAAATAAAAGGTGTTGGTGAGTATTTAAAAAAGAGGTGATTTTCAAGACCCGTTTTCCGAGATATCGACCAAAATGTGGACCAGGAGTGACCCTAGAAAGTCTGGAGGGATAGAATAGGCTTAGGGATAGGGCTAGAGATATGGATAGGGATTTGGATAGGGATAGGTATATGGATAGGGATTAGCGATTAGGGATTAGGTATTCCGGATTAGGGATTAGGGATTAGGGATAGGGATAGGGATAGGGATAGAGATAGAGATAGAGATAGAGATAGAGATAGAGATAGAGATAGAGATAGAGATAGAGATAGAGATAGAGATAGAGATAGAGATAGGGATAGGAATAGGAATAGGAATAGGGATAGGGTTAGCGATAGGAATAGGAATAGGGATAGGTATAAGGATAGGGATAGGGAAATTTTAGGCAGAACAACGTCTTGCGGGTCAGCTAGTATCTTATAGTTAAAATTGCATTCAACATTGCATGATTCATTTTGTTTCGATTTTTGGTTTTGACAATATTCATTACGGAGAAGGTTCTTTCCACTTCGGCGTTGCTAAGTGGTAGAAGTAGCAAACAATATACAAAGTCAGTTAGATCCTTATACGGACTTTCATCGACAACCTACTATTCCACTAGCGAGTATCGACAGGCATTTATCGATAGTTGCGTTACTTGTTTTGTTTTTTTTAACACTTAAATCGATTTGTGATAATCGCTGAATTGAATTAGCGTTACCACATCCTTCCTATGTGCAAAATTATGGTTCATTACAAGCGGTTGCTAAAAACGTGTCTAGTGGAAAAACCGAAATTTTGGTGGCTGAAAAAACACGGCGGTGGCTAAATCTAGCCACCAAATGGCTAAAACGGCAACGCTGATGCAGTGTTAGATTTTTAGGGTTTTGGTGTGGGTGATGCTCTGGTAAAATGGGAGGGAAGTAGGAATGGACAATATGGACAGGAGCTGACGCTCTTATATGAATTGACGACTGAGTTTGGGGGCGCTGTAAGTTAACTAGGAGTCAGCGCAGCGCGCATGGCTTCACGTGCTCACGTTGAAGAGGGTGGGATAGACTCCACCGGACGGGACAAGGACTGGTCTTAGTTTTCATTCCTCCTTTACAGCTTTTTCTTTTCAATTTCTGTAATCAATCCATGGCATGAACATTTTTTTTGTTCGTGTAACTGTGCCTTAGTTTTCATTCCTCCTTTACAGCTTTTTCTTTTCAATTTCTTTAATCAATCCGTGGCATGAAAATTTTTTTGTTCGTGTAACTGTGGGCAAAGGCAGGCGGAAAAGAATCCACCCAACGACGAGCTAGCCTGGGATGCAAGCATGCCAGCCCTCCGCCTCGCCTCTGCCCAACGCACGCAGTTACATAACAATGGCGCCCAAAGTTTGCAAATCCACGAAACACACATCTTGCAACAATGTTATCAGTTGCAACAGTGTTCATGCCTTTAATTTTTCCTAAGCCTTTTTTTCTCTTATGTTTCACAGCTTCCTTTCCTTCCTCTATTTTCTTTCTATCGGACAGAACACAATCAAAAGAGTGGCATCACTTGCCCCCTTGGTAAGTGATAAGTACTCTTCTGATTGGCCTAAAGGGGATTCCCACCTCAACTTCATTGTACCGCTTTAACAGACCTAGGAGTAGACAGTGGGGCTGAGACGGCGAGTAAACGTTAATGTTGAAGTTGGGTGTGGCTACCCAAGCTACCATGTGTTTAGTGCACTACTGGACTCATGTGAGATTTGTGGCTTCATCCAACAGGGGAGACTACAAATTTTGTTAGTGAGCGGTACGGTAGCCTTGCAAGGAGCCTGTGCTCTGTGGAAGTTGTGCCTCGTTCGCTGATGAAAGAAAAGACTTGACTCGGACTTGACGATAACAAAATATACACACTAGACTGGGTTGGTCCCCATACGAAATAAAAAAGTTGTAAAAGTCCGCCCCTAAATTTGAAGCTTATGTTGAGGGGGTTAAGGGACAAAAAAATTTTTTTGACCCCGCGAAATACCGCCGAAATCGTTTTTTTAGTGTAACTTTGTTATTTTACATCCGATTTTTAAAATTGATACGAGTACGTCATTATTTTCGTATTTTGAAGCTCTACACTTCCTTCTAATGTCCTTTTGAGGTCTGAAGTCCTTTTCACATACTTGGGTCAGGTAAGTTATTTGTATGTTCATGAATTATCCTCTTTGTTTTGCCAAATGAAAGTGCTTCAAAATCCATGCCTTTAAACGGTTTTACAAAATTAATGAATAAAGGTATGTCACGACGAATATTTAATGTAACTATTATTTAACTAATTTTTTTTAAGCAATTCGGTGAAAGTTTTATGAGTCATAACTCAGAAACTGTAGCAGATATATCGATGAAATTTGGTACGCGTAATATACCTACTTAGGCAAATGTTTGGACGAAAAATTGCCAAAATCGGTTGACGACCACGCCCAATTTTATATATGGGAACTATTAAGTGGCCTAATAAAAACATTTTAAGCGATATCTTTGTCAAATATGAAGATAATTCATTGAAATTTTGTGGCATGAGTTCTACAATAGACCGGAAACAAAAAATAGAAAAATTTTGCTAAATGGGCGTGGCACCGCCTCTTTTTAGACAAAGGAATCTACGAGATTTCGGAGCCCATGACTCGACAAATAATTGAGATATTATGACGAAACTTTGTATATACACTTTTATAACTCGTGGTAATACATGTTCAAAATTTTAGCGAAATCAGTTTACGAGCACGCCCAATTTTATATATGAGAACTATAAAGTGGCCTAATAAAAACATTTTAAGCGAAATCTCTGTCAAGTATAAAGATAATTCATTGAAATTTTGTGGCATGAGTTCTAAGATATTCCCGAAACAAAAAATAGGAAAATTTTGGAAAATGGGCGTGGCACCGCCTCTTTTTAGACAAAGGAATCTACGAGATTTCGGAGCCAATAACTCGACAAATAATTGAGATATTATAACGAAACTTGGTTTATACACTTTTGTAACTTGTGCTAATAGACACGCAAAAATTTATTGTAATCGGTTTATGACCACGCGTACTTTTTAACAAAGATATTTATTGAACACCCTTTAGGAATTTGTGGCATGACATCTTTGTAACTAGAAGTCATAAAGGAATGAAGTTTTGCACAAAGAATAATATTTATATGCTTAGTAGGATGACTGATAAAAATGTTGAAAATGGGCGTGGCTACGCCCACTTTATGCAGCACTCGCTTTATATAAATTACACCGTGTTTCCATTAAACGCAAACAAACAATGAAAGCATACAGCTCAGCTGAGTATCTAATGTTCGATTCCACTCGAACTTATGTACATATGCTTCCTTATTTGTTCTATATAATTTTTGAAAAATTGAATTGTTGCTTTAGTTTATTTCTTGATTAAATTTTTCCATTTTTTGTTGTTTATATTTTTTTTTTTTTTGTATAGATCCCTTTTGTTAACCCATTAGGATGCTCATAGTTATATATATATATATCATTTTGGAAAAAAAATTAATTTTACGAATATAATTACATATTAGTGTTCACTCAGGGACCGGGATTTTTATTTCCTTTTAAAATTAAAATCCATAAAAAAAATTATTTCTGGCTGTTAATTTTATTTGGACGAAAATTATCGTTAAACTTTGATTTTTATTTTTTCGAGCCAAGAATAAAAATCATTCCTTTTATTTTTTAAGGATAGAATAAAAATCCTTTGTCAATAACTAATGAACCGCTTATCCGAATTTACTAAATTTGGTAACAATGGATAGAGGACTGAAAACACTTTCAAAAAAGTCAAAATGACAGAGTTGCCACCTAGTTTTATTTTAATATAAAAATAATTTTTCAATAACTTGTGAACCGCTTATCCGAATTTACTAAATTTGGTAACAATGGATAGATTACTGAAAACACTTTCAAAAAAAGTCAAAATGACAGAGTTGCCACCTAGTTTTATTTGAATATAAAAATCATTTGTCAATATCTTCTGAACCACTTATCCGAATTTAATAAATTTGGCATCAATGGATAGAGGACTGAAAACACTTTAAAAAAAAAATCAAAATGACAGAGTTGCCACCTAGTTTTATTTCAATATAAAAATCATTTGCTAATAACTTCTGAACCGCTTATCCGAAGTTTTAGATCAAGTGATTTCAATTATTTTTCTTGATAGAGCTATGTACATATTCAAGGTTGGCAATTGACAACGGGACTTGCAGGTTGAGTATTAGGTAAGATTCATAGGATAGATATAGAGAGAGAGATAGAGGTGAGTATAAAGAGGTGGTAAGTATAATAGTTGGGAAGAAGGTGAGTTAGGATTAGGTTGATGCTTTCCTTTTTATTTATTTAATCAAATTCGATCAGGTCTTCATCCTCGCTCATGCTTTCAACAATATAAAATTAATTGAACAAATAATATTAAATATAATACTAAAGTTTTCAAAATTAAAAAAATAGTTTTTCTTTATTTTAAGCGGTAAATCGCAAAACTGCGGGGTAATCGGTTACTGGCACAGTAACCCCAAATGAATTTGTTAAATCTCGCATTTTGTGAAGAAAAAATTTGGTAGGTGTGAAGCCATTTTGGTAGGTTTTTGGTAGGAAAAAATTTTTCTTAGTGGCAACCTTGGTCCACTATCCATTGATGCCAAATTTATTAAATTCAGATAAGCGGTCCAGAAGTTATTGGTAAATGATTTTTATATTAAAATAAAACTAGGAAGTGTTTTCAGTGCTCTATCCATTGTTACCAAATTTATTAAATTCGGATAAACGGTTCAGAAGTTATAAGCAACTGATTTTTATATTAAAGTGTAGTATAGTGTGTAAGGTAAGATAAGTTGGAGAGTATGTGTGCGCCTTAAGCCTATAGTGTATATGCACCCTAAGCTTAGTACTTTACATATTATAAAAACATATCGATTGTCGATATATAAATATCATACCCTAAGATTAGTACTTTACATATTATAAAAACATATCGATTGTCGATATATAAATATCATACCCTAAGATTAGTACTTTACATATTATAAAACATATCGATTGTCGCTATAAAAATATCATATATAAATATACGAAACCACGAGGACGCGTGACTACAATTTCTGCGGACAGGACACCAAAATTTAAATTTTATCCGGAGGCATCAACATGAGCAGAACATCGAAAGAGGACATGGTGATGGTCTTGAGTGGGCAAGGAGTCGATGTGCCGCCCAACGCAACTATTTTGCAAATTCGTGCATTATTTGATTCTTTGGGAAAGGATGGTGATGGAAAGGATGATAATGATGGAAAGGATAGCGATGAAGCCTCGCCAATTGAATCGCCGCTGTCAATGACCGATGGCTCGGTAGAGGCCAGTAATGTAACTGATGAAAGGGCCACTGATGTCATCGATATTACGAAACTTATGAACGCACGTGCCACCAATGACAGTGCAAAGACCACTGCGTCACAAATTCAACCGAAGTTTACCGCTGCCATTGGAAAAGCTACTGAAGTCAAAGAAGCCGATGCCGCCGATGTTTCAGAGTTGGCAAACATGCATACTGGTGCCACTGCAAAAACCATGGGTTCACACCCCCAACGTCAAAGCGTTACCGATGCCACTTCCGATCCTTATTCATCACTGCAGCAAGAGGTGGACCGACTTAGGCGCGAAAAGGAACTACTCCTGCTACAGCAGGAGGTCCAAAATCTTCGGTTATCGTCACAAACTGCAACACCGGTTCTTCGAATGGACCTGAGTGTTATTGAGTCAATGGTGCAGTCGTTCAATGGCGATGATACATATGATGTCCATAAGTTCGTTGAGGATATGGAGGATGCGTTCCACATCCTACGTTTCGATGACCGGGCACGCTTCGTTGGAGTACGCCGCTTGTTAAGTGGCACAGCCAAGGTATTCTTGCGAACGGTTAACGCCCACACTTATGAAACACTGCGCGACGCACTAGTTGAAGAATTTGGGCGGAAATATTCAACAGACGAAGTATACACCCAATTGCGAAACAGACGCCTTAAGCCCCATGAGACCGTACACCGATATGTCATCGAGATGCAGGAAATCGCATCACGCGCTAAAATTGAGGAGGGTGAATTGATCGACCTTATCATAAACGGGATCGGAGACATCTCCACAAGTGCGGCTATGCTTTACGGTGCCACCACATTACGGGAGCTGAAGACCCTGGTTGTTCGCTACGAGCGATTACGCTCTCGTCAGTCTGTCGCGGTCCTTGGTCGTCACTCTACTGCTACCCCGTCAACATCTAAGGTTACAACCACTACAAACAGATCTGCTGTCCCTTCGGCCAATAACGGTCCCCAAAATGCTGCCACTTCTGCCAATAGCGGTCCTTCGAATGATCCTTCGGTTCGTTGCTTTAACTGCTCTCGTTTTGGGCATTACCAGAGTGCGTGCCCAAAGCCAAAGCGCCCTGACGCCTCGTGCTTCCGATGTGGCCGGGTAGACCACGTGTACAAAAACTGTCCATCTCGCCCTGCGGCTAACCGAGGCGTAGGCCAGGTATACTCTGACTATGGAGATCATGTTGCCGTGGACGAGCAACTGGAGGCTTTACAAACGGTAAGTGTTGCTTTAGGTTACTCTAACCCTAAGTGTGCCAAGTTTAAAAGTGTTTTTACTATCTTTGATTCCGGCAGCCCTAAAAGTTTCGTGCATCGATCACTTTTGCCAAAATTTTATGAAAACTCATTAACTAAGTCAATATACCGCGGCCTTGGGAATCAGGAACTTATGTCATATGGAAATATTACATGTGTTATAAAACTTTGCAATAAAACATTCCAGCAAGAACTGATTGTAGTTCCAGATGAATTCTTGTTCACCCCTTTACTTATCGGCCGTGATTTTTTTAGAAAAGCAAACATTAAATTAGTGAAATTGAAACATTGTTATACAAGTAATGAGCTTAGGAGTTTGGATCATAGAAATTCTCTAAGCACTCCATTAAGAAAAACGCTCTATTCTCTTGGCATACTTAGGTCATCGGAAACCCCTGTTTGCAAGCTTGATACCACCATAGCAGTTTCAAACGATGATGACTCTGTAAACTTAGAAGCCGGTAAATTAGTAAGAAACCGTGGTCAAAATGTGTCGGATTTTTTTCTCATTTGCGTGCTACTAACGTTTCCCCGAAATCAGATGATTATTTCGATATAAACACTTCGCTATGTCCCGATCAACTAGGTTTATTCCGTACGGCGATTAAACGCGCACACGACGAAACTGAGGTGAACCCTCCTAGTTCTGATGATTATTGTATGAGGATAGAAGTTACGAAGAACATCCCTATATACCGCCGCCCCCGCCGTCTTTCACATCAGGAACGTATCGAAATTAGAGAAATTATTAGCGATCTTCTGGAAATAAATATAATACGCCCTAGTAATTCTCCCTACGCTTCTGCGATCGTGCCCATACGTAAAAAAACGGGCGAAATACGAAAATGTGTCGATTATCGCCCTCTCAACAAGATAACCTTAAGAGATAATCACCCCCTCCCGCTACATGACGATTGTTTAGAGCACTTGGGTGGTAAAAGCTTATTTACTCTAATAGACCTCAAAAATGGCTTTAATCAAATTAAGATGCATAAAGATTCAATTAAATACACATCCTTTGTAACACCTGATGGCCAATATGAATATTTACGAATGCCCTTCGGCCTGAAGAATGGTCCAGCCGTATTTCAACGCTTTGTAAACAACGTTTTGCATGACCTAATAGTTTCTGGTTTGGTAGTAGTTTACATGGATGACATTTTGATAGCTTCCAAAGACTTCGAATCCCACCTACGCACTGTTGTAGAAGTAATAAAGAAACTGCGTACCTTTGGTCTTGAACTTAATTTAAAGAAATGTAAATTCGCACTGTTCGAATTAGAATACCTTGGTTATAAGGCCAATTCATCCGGTATTTCGCCAAGCAATCGCCATATTGAAGCCATTCAGCAATATCCTATGCCAAAAAACCATAAGCAGTTACAGTCATTCTTGGGTCTATTCTCGTTCTTCCGTCGCTTCGTTCCGGGGTTTTCAAGAATTGCTTATCCATTAACTCAACTGCTTAAAAAAGATACAACCTTTTCGTTTACCGAAGATTGTCGCCAAGCCTTCCTTACCTTAAAACAAAAACTAATAGAACCTCCAGTCCTAGCCATATTCGATCCGAAGCGGGAAACCGAATTACACTGCGATGCCAGTTCAAAGGGTTTTGGTGCTGCTTTAATGCAGAAACAAGATGACTCCAAATTTCACCCTATTGCTTATTTTTCAAAAACTACATCCAACTCGGAAAGTAAATTACATAGCTATGAGTTAGAAACTCTCGCTGTTGTTTATGCATTGCGACGCTTCCATACGTATTTCGACCGTAGACCATTTAAGATCGTTACAGATTGCGACGCCTTGGCGAGAACATTAGCTAATGAAAATAATTCCGGGAAAATTGCTCGCTGGGCACTTCAAATAGAACAATAAATTATACAGTACAGCACCGACCGGGAAAGTCAATGACACACGTAGACGCGTTAAGTAGAATGACAAACATTGGAGCATTTAGTGACCTTGATATAGATTTTCAGTTAAGAATAGCACAGAGCCGAGATCCCGAGATTTGCCGATTAAGATCCCATTTAGAAACTGCCGATAGTAACGAATACGAACTTCGAGACGAACTTGTTTACCAGATATCTCCTTCTAATGCTCGTAGACTATACGTACCAAAGGAGATGATAAATAATGTTATCAGATTCACTCATGAGAAAATTGGACACTTAGGAGTAGACAAATGCTGTGCCGAAATCAAAAAACACTACTGGTTTCCCCAGATGAAAACTCGTGTTCAAAACTTCATTCGCAGTTGCCTAAAGTGTATACCGGTCCCCTTCGACACCATACACATTGACCACCTAGGTCCCTTGCCTGCCATTAGCTCAAAAAAGAAGTATATATTGGTCGTTATAGATGGCTTTACTAAATTTACGAAATTGTACCCAACGACAACTACAAATTCAAAAGAGTCCTGTGCAGCACTTCAACACTTTTTTGATAACTACAGCCGACCCAGACGTATCGTTAGTGATAGGGGCACATCCTTTTCGTCAATCGAATTCAAAGAATTTGTAGAAAAACGAAACATTAAACACATATTGAACGCAACGGCTTCTCCACAGGCAAATGGCCAGGTGGAACGGCTAAACCGTGTCCTTACTCCCATGATGGCAAAAGCTTGTGTTAAGCATGGGCAGGCAGATTGGCCTTCTACATTGCGTAATATTGAGTATATTTTAAACAATACCATTCACACAACGACCAAAGAAACCCCTTCTATTCTTCTTTTTGGGGTGGCACAGCGTGGCGAAACTATTGATGAACTTAGCGAGTATTTGGACGAACACAATAACATAGTTGATCGTGATTTAGCAACAGTGAGAGGCACTGCCTTAAAAAATATAGTTAAATCACAAGAAGCAAATCTAAGAAATTTTTTAAAAACCAATACACCTGAAAAATACGAAAAAGGAGATTATGTAGCGATTAAACACTATAGCACAGCAACAGGTACAAGTAGGAAACTAAATCCGAAATATCGTGGCCCATACGTAGTAGAAAAAGTTATACCTCACGACAGATACTTGTTACGTGATGTCGACGGTTGTCAAATTGCACAAATACCATATAACGGCGTCCTTGAGGCCAATAAATTGAAAAAATGGACATCGAGCTCAGCAGACTTGGTTTCCGAAGAAGACCCTGAAGAAACACTTTCCGCCTCAAATGTAGAAATTGTATAAAGTAACTTGTTAGACTAAAATTAATATTGTAGGTTTAGTAAATTGAGGCCAATTTAAAGTCAGGATGGCCGAACTGTAGTATAGTGTGTAAGGTAAGATAAGTTGGAGAGTATGTGTGCGCCTTAAGCCTATAGTGTATATGCACCCTAAGCTTAGTACTTTACATATTATAAAAACATATCGATTGTCGATATATAAATATCATACCCTAAGATTAGTACTTTACATATATAAAAACATATCGATTGTCGATATATAAATATCATACCCTAAGATTAGTACTTTACATATTATAAAACATATCGATTGTCGATATATAAATATCATATATAAATATACGAAACCACGAGGACGCGTGACTACAAAAGTAACAATAGGTGGCAACTCTGTTATTTTGACTGTATAAGCGACTTACGCACTTATACGTATGAGCGAACGCACGCACTTACACTATGTATAAGTAGCTCACAGCTTACACAATTATGCTGCGCAAGCATTAGCTTTTCGTGCGTTGATCATTGTTTGCATGCAAGCATGCAAGCAATTCTCAACCGTTTCAAGCGATGTTCTGCTTAAGTACATAATTGTGACACTGAACAATTATGTATGGGTTCACTCGGGATGAGGTGGCTACCTTTAAAGCCTTGCACTCCTCATGGGTTGGATCAACGCCAACCCGGGACGTGCCAATCCTCCCAGAAGAGTATTTTTTGCACTCGGGATGAGGTGGCTTCTCTAAAAGCCCTGCACGCCTCATTGGTTGGATCAACGCCAACCAGGGACACGTCTTCCCCCCAGCATCCCTAACCCTTGGGATGCCTTTTTTGGAAGGGTGGCAATCTTCATTGTCTTGCCCAGGAGCCTTGCCTGCTCTCAAGAAAATACATCATGCAAAGGCAGTGGCCGTCTCCAAATTTGGTTGCTCCTCCCTGCGGTTCACCGCACCTCTTATGCCAGGCGCACGAAGTACACCACTGCTCTGGAACGAGCCATACTCCATCTTGCCAAAGCACATGCTCATCGCAGCCCCAAACCCCACAAACAAGAAATGCTACAAACCCGATGGGAATATACCACACCCTGTAGCCAAAACAAAAAGAAGTTATAGACAACTGATTTTTATATTAAAATAACAATTGCAACCTATGTACATATATGACTAATGTAGGTGCAACCCCGTCATATTGACCATCATTTGAAAGCTTTTGAAGCCCTCTATCCATTGGTACCAAGTTTATTAAATTCGGACAAGCGGTTCATTAGTTATTGACAAATGATTTTTATTCTATCCTTAAAAAATAAAAGGATGGGAATAATTTTTATTTAGTTATATTCTGATTTTTTTCAAAAAAATCACAAAAATATATTACGGCCAGGATTTTGATCCCAGAAGTCCGGGGATGAAGGAAAAGTTAATAATTTTCTTCGGGCAAGCTATTTAACCGATGATTTTTATAGCTTCGAAAAAAAAAATAATTTCACTCAAATATATTTCTTTGAATTTTGAATTTTTAATATATTTTTTTTTTGTTTGAACTTTTTTAGTTTTTTATTTCATAATTTTGTTTAATTTTGAAAGCTTGAATTTGTAGGTTGAATTACGGTTGTACAATAGGGTGACCGCAGTGATAGGGATGGAAATTTTTTGAGGAATTTTGTCAACGGGAACCCCATAAAATGATCAGCCTTTGCAGATTTTAAGATAGCCAAAGTTTAAGAACGATTGGATCATATTAACACGTGCCGCTTGGCGCTTAAAGTTTCAAAAAACTTGATTTTGTGGCCGATGAGCGACGTTTTTGGCCGTAGGAGGGATGGTACAACTTTCAATGCGATCGGATGTGTTTTTGTGCTGCTCCAAAGCAAGTAACAAAAAAACAGTGAGAATTCAGATAAACTTGAATTAATATTAACAAAAAAGAGACAGTGACTCAAATTAAAGAAATTAAGTGTGTTAAGTAAAATGACCCTCGAATATGAAAAATTAAAGTAATCGAAGTGAAAAAAATCTTAACACATAAATATAAGTACATAAATATATAAATACATAAACACCAAAATATAAGAGAAAAATAACGGAAAACTAATAACAAAACTGTATAGACAAGAGACAGTGAAACATACATACGTACATAAATACCAATTTCTCTACAGTGAGTGGACTACGACCCTGCAGGAAAACTGAAACAAATACCCTGCAGGAAAGCTGTAACCAAAGGCGTTACAAATGAGTGTGAGCGCAAAATGTAATTCCTCTATAAGGGGAGAAAGTGGCATTAGGTGCGACGGAGTTTGTGGCAAAATATTTCACGAGAGAGAGGCATGCTCAGGTGTCGATAAGTATAGCATTAAGATACTTGATCAAAAAAATATGATAAGGTTAATGTGTGATGGATGCATAACCTACATCCAAAATGTTGATATGGTGCTGCAGGACATGCAAGTCAATGTGATTAAAAATAACTCAATACTAAAGGAATACAAAAATGAGTTTGAGGAAATAATGAAAAAAAGCCAAAACGAAATCAAAGCATTGTTAGAGGCAGTTGAAACTCGTTATACCCAGCGTGTTGCTATAATGGAAAAATCACAAAAAACGTTTGAAAAAAAGATAGGTGAAATAAAAAGCTTATATGATATGGTAGAAGAAGTGAAAGAAAAAACAGAGTCAATAAAAAAATGCAATGATACCATACAGAATGAAATTAAAAAAGTAAGCAACAACACAAACGAGATTCAGTTGTCATACTCTGATGCTATTAAAACCGGCAAGAAAAAAAATACATTTCCTGAACTAAAAAAAGATGTGGCAATAATATTAAAACCTAAAGAAAAGCAGAAAATTGAAAAAACAAAGCAGGACCTGAATACCAAAGTGGACCCAAAAAATTTGCAGATTTCAAATATTACGGCAAGAAACAATGGAGTAGTTGTAATACATAGCGAAAATGATAATGAACGCGATAAAATTAAGGATGCAATTGAAAAAAATATTGGCAAAGAATATGAAATAAAAATACCAGAACCAATTCGCCCAAGTTTCGTAATAACGGACATGAGCTTTAAGCATGACCAAAATGCACTGATCGAATTAATACGGAAACAAAACCCTAACATATGCCAAAATACATTGAAGATAGTGAAACAGTATGAAAGAAAAAGGGGAAATTCAACCGTCCACAATGCGATTGTGGAAATCGATAAAGATGACTTTACCAGGGTCCTTAAAGCAGAAAGAGTAAATATAGGCTGGGAAAGATGTAGAGTGTTTGATGCAGTTAATGTACTAATATGCTACAAATGTAAGGGCTTTAATCATAAATCGTCAGAATGTAAGAACGAAGAAGCGTGTAGTAAATGTCATGGAAATCATAGCACAAAAATGTGCAAAGAAAATGCTATAAACAAATGCTTAAATTGTATTAAAGCAAACAAAAATTTGAATCTGGCACTAGACATAAACCATGATACCTATGACAAAAATTGTCCATGTTATATAAACAAATTGCGAATGAGAAAGCAAAAACTAGTATTAGCAACTAGATGGGGGTGAAGTCATTAACTCAAAAGAAAATGCTAGTAAGAAACAAAACAATTTTTTGAAGTGTATATATCTAAATTCGAATAGCATCACAGCCAATAAAACTGAAATAGAAGTAATGATAGAAGAAGAAAGGCCACACATTGTTGTATGTGCCGAGACACATACAACAGAAAACGTTAAAGATGCAGAAATAAAAATTATTGGTTACAACCATATAAGGTGTGATTCATATAGTCGTCATACAGGGGGTGTTCTAGTATATATTCATAAAATGATTGATTTCAAGGTAATTTTCAATAAAAGTATAGATAATAATTTATGGTGCATCGTGATAAAGACAACGAACAACACGACTAAATGGCAAATTGGTGCAATATATCATTCACCCAATACAAGCGATGCTGAATTTATGAGACATATTAGTGAGGTGATGGAGGAATGCTTTAATGAGAGCGAAAACAATATTGTCATAGGCGATTTCAACATAAATGTAAATACACAATATACGTACTCGAAACAACTAATTAATATTTTTGCATCCCTTTCAATGCACCAGCTAGTAAACTTCGACACAAGAATAACAGAATCAACTAAAACGAAAATAGACTTGTTATTCAGCAACAGCACTGAAATAGGTATATCAAACTTAGAAAAACATAAAATATCTGACCACGAAACGATCCTATTCAATTTGCTAGTCAGGAAAAAACACAAAATGAGGGTATATGAAAGTAGGATTTGTTGGGATAACTATTCCAAAGAAAACTTGCTACAACAACTCAGGGCCTACAATTTTGAAGATACTAGCCATTGTAATATTGAACAAAAAGTTAAAATATTAAAGAATGCACTTAGCAGAATAATGGAAACGTTAACTTACGAAAAACAGGTTCAAATTAAGCTTATGAATAAATGGTACGATCGTGAACTAACAGAGTTAAATAAAATGAATTTGAATTTCTTAAGAGGGCAAAAATAACTAATGTATGGCAGGACTACAACAATATAAAGCGCCATTACAAGAAAATGGTTAAAATCAAAAAGAAAAGATTTATGGAAAATAATATAATAAATAGTCACAATCAAAAATTAATGTGGAAGTGTCTCAAAGATGCCACAAACATGAACAACGAAAAGTCCCAAATAAAACGAATAATAATAAATGGCATTTGCATTGAAGATGAAAATGAAATTGCATTTAAACTTAACCAGTTTTTTGTTGATAGTATAATAACCATTCGTAATAGCATAGAAAACTTTCCGCCCCTGGTAAATGAAATCGTTATAAATAGGGATCTATTCGAATTTAGATCAACTAGCGTTGAAGAACTTATGCCAATAGTCGCGACATTAAAGAATAAGTATGGTGGAAAAAAGCTCCTAACGGAAGGCGTATGGAAAGACAGCATGGAGTATCTGGGATACACTTATACGTGTTTAGTTAATGAAAGCTTCAGTAATGGCATATTTCCACAATATTGGAAAACGTCGACCATAGTAC
Organism: Urophora cardui; assembly: GCA_960531455.1. Lineage (NCBI taxonomy): Eukaryota > Metazoa > Arthropoda > Insecta > Diptera > Tephritidae > Urophora > Urophora cardui. The sequence continues at coordinate 15,787,835 of OY482675.1, read as the reverse complement.
CTGTACAAAAAGTCAAAGGAACAGATAAACCAGAAGAGATACGACCAATAAATACACTCCCTAGCGATGAAAAAATGATCGAAATGATCGCTAAAGAACAACTAAATGAGTATGTTATCAAACACGATATTATAATAGGTGAGCAATCGGGGTTAGATCACGACACTCTTGTGAAACAGCACTTAACCTAGTAATAGCAGAGTGGAAGGAGAGCAAGTCTAAAAAACTATTAAAAATAGCAGTTTTTCTGGATCTGAAAAGAGCCTTTGAGACTGTAGACAGGGACATCCTATTGATAAAGTTGGGTAATATTGGAGTAGGAGAACTGGCATTGAAATGGTTTAAGAGCTACCTTAGCGAAAGGAAACAGAGAACAATAATAGGGAATGCATTATCACCAGAAATAAACGTCGAAATAGGCCTACCTCAAGGATCAGTCTTAGCAGCTCTTCTGTTTATCATATATATAAATGATATAAAAAGTTGTCTTGAGCATTGTAAAATAAGGCTATTTGCGGATGATGCATTGTTGGCAGTAAGCAGCTCATCTCTAGACGAAGCGATATCAAAAGTGCAAGAAGACTTAGAGTCGATTTATAAGTGGCTATGCCGCAACAAACTTAAAATTAATATAGAAAAAACAAAGTGGATGATAATGAGGAAAAAAACAACTGATGTTAGTAACGTTTCATTGGAAATATCGAATACACCTATAGAGAGAATAAATAAATATAAATATTTAGGGGTTATAATAGATGATGAGCTAAACTTCGATGAGCATCTAAAGTATATAGAAGGGAAATTATCTAAAAATGTTGGATTTATGTTCAGAGCATGCAAGCATATCAGCAAATACTATAAAACAATAGTTTATAAATCGATTGTCATGCCACACCTTACGTACTGCCCCACTGTTTTATTTATGCTAGCAGATTCGCAGATATCAAAACTTCAGAAAAAGCAGAACAAAGTAATGCGATTCATAACGAAGAAGAGATATGACACTCCAATTCAGGAGCTACTGGATACTTTGAACTGGCTCAGCGTTAAGCAAATGATAAAATACTACACCCTTAAATTTATACATAATATAAAGCTAGGAAATCTGCCGACTTATTTAAATGATCGTCTGACTTACAACAATGAGGTTCACACCTGTGAAACAAGAAAAAGGTACGATTTTCATTTACCAGCTGTACGAAGTGAATTCGATAAAAAAAAAGTATATACTATGAAGGGGTAAGAGAGTACAATGAATTGCCAAGCAATATAAAAACCTGTAGTAACATAGATCAGTTCAAGAAATCACTAACCATATATTGCAAATCATTACCAATTCGATAACTAATTCCGTGATATTCCTTTCTTTTTTTCTTTCTTTTCCTCTATCTCTTCGTGTCGGCCGGGTGACGGCTCGTGGTGGAGTGAAAGCCTGTCTGGAGAAATGACGTTCCCTCATGAACGTCGAATTCACGTCCCTTCTGACGAACAAATACATGAGACGTTCTCTTGCGAACGATAAAAAATCCGTCCCTTATGACGGCAGGAAATGGATATGTCTTGTTAAGGACAGCACCACCCGTCCCTAATGACGGGAAGGCATGTAAATGTATCTTATATATATATATATATGAATTGTATTCTCGATCTAGGCTAAATAAGCCGTAACAAATAAATAAATAAATAAATAAATAAATAAATAAATAAATAAAAAATAAGTATCTCCGGAACTCTTCATTATTTTCTCATGATTCACATATCCAGGTAAAGGCATGTTGTTCCCACTAATTTATATCCTATGCATACCTCTTGGAACGCACATCTATTAAAAGAATACCTCTAGGAACGCACATCTATTAAAAGAATTACACGTTAAGTTATGTAACACTTCGCATTCCCTTGTATGGTAAGGAGCCGTTCATGTATTACGTAAGCAAAGCGAAATTCCAGATGCTTGCTACAATTAACACTTTGACAATTTCCACTTCACTTCTTTGTTTTAACTTATAAACCTGATTTTTGGTAAAATATTTGGGGAATTTGCTTTTTTCTGCTTATTCGAATGTTATTTTTTACTTTTCTCTGTTCACTTCTGTAGATATACAAACATACCCACACGCACACAAGGGGAGATGTTTATCAAAGCGTAAAAAAGTTGAGACATGGCTAACTTTATACTTTGCTTTACTCGCTTCACCTCAATTGTGAACATGTCCCTTTGAAAAGCACATGCTGAACGGAACTGTCAAAGCAAAACTCTGAAGCAAAGCGAAGTCAATTGTGCACGGGCTCTTACCGCGCGCTATTTACTTGCCAAATGCCATTTGTGAATTGGATGTACGAGTAACAGGGTCTATTTCGGAGAAATCAAAACTATTGCCGGTCTTTTCGTGTTAAATTACTTATCGAAGTTTCTGCAATACCAATTTTTTCAATTTATTGAGTTGTAAATGAGAATTTGAGTAGTTAATATAGCAGAAGTCCAGGTATTTTCAATAAAAACAATTAAATATGAATGATTTGTGTTTTTTTTATTTTGTGCTTCGAAACTAGTGAATGTCTCTTTTTCCCCTCTATTTTTAAGGTTTATCATTCTCATTTTTGTCCCTAAAATAATGGCTCCACTTCTGCCATAAAAAGACGAAACAAAGATAAAATTTTCATTGTAGGCTATCCGGCTCACCAGATAACCGGTTGTAAATTGCTCTCTAATCGCCAAGTTCTGGCCACTTTATTTTACAATTTGCGTAGTGTGAAATTGAGCTTAAAGGTTTCAGCAAAAATTACTATTCAAGAAATACTTGTATTTTGGGGAAAAGCTCGAATTCCTATAAAACATGAAAAAGATGCTATTACTAAATTAGAGAAACTTTACGCAGAGTGGATAAATTTACAGAAGGACCAGAAAAAACAATCGGAAGCTGCAAGGAACAAAATCTAAGAGTTCGCCTTAAAGATATATGATATCTTTGATATCGCTCATCGAGACGCCTTGGCCATGATGAAATCAGAAGAAAAGCAATTTCTTTTGAAACAAAGGGAGAAGGGTCGTCCAGGCTCTATGCTTGGAGTTGATTTGAAGTTAGCTCGAGCTGAAGAAAGAAAACTACAAAGGGAACTTGCGAAAAAGGACACAAATTCGATCGGAATGTTTCAACATAGGCAAGATTTTCTTTTTATTTGGTTTGAATTTTTTTATTTTTGTTGAAAAGATTTGAGTAGATTGGTTTCTAATATTCAGTATTTATTAAAGTAAAAAAAAAATAACCTCAACTATTTCAAACCAACCTCATTATTTTCTTTATTTACGGTATTTTCCCTTTTCCTTCATAGATATAGATAGTGATAGTGAAGAAGACGAGGACAGTGATGGAGCGTATGATGGGGATGATGATGACAAAGAACACCCCAGTAGCTGGTCGAAAAACAATAGTTTTAGGGAAGGATTGGAGATTGTGAAGTCACTAAAGGGCGTTAACGATATTGCAGGACGAGGGGTGAAATTAATTACTGATTTCAATGATCTTCTAACCAAAGATGAGGAGCAGAAACAATATATTTTGCAAGTCGTAAGCCAATGCCAAAAGTTGTATCCTGACTGTTCAAAAAGAACATTGAGGAAACCTGTAGAATAGAGTATTCATTATTGTATCCTTGTGTCCTTAAAAATAATAAAAATAATAAATAAATACATTAACGTATGTAAAAAAAACCGTTTTCCCAATCCAACATTTATACTTTAAAGAATACTAGTATCGCCGGTGCTCGAAATTCGACCATGCAATTTATTTTTCAACTTTGTATTGGTACAAAAATTATTCCTTTTTGCGGAGATAAGCAACACTTTCCAAATTCCAGTTGTACCGCAACACTGATTTACCCTTTTGATCACGGTCCGACGCGAAATCATGGTCAAAATCCAGGCAGATCTAGGAAGGTAGGCCCGGTGGCGAATTCAGAAATTTCCCATGTATTTTGTTATTGTAATTGGTAGAGTGTAATGTCAAAATGATATTTCGCCGTGGTTAAAATCTGAATTTGCTTGGGGCTCGTCCATTCCTATTGGCAATGATGTGAATTCGCTTTGATTTTGACATTACACTCTACCTCTGTAAATAAAAAAAGAAGTTTTTCAATTCGCCGCCGAGCCTACCTGTTAGATATGCCTTGGTCAAAATTAAAATTACTCAATGTGCTCTCCCGCACTCTCTCTCATTTTTCGCTTTAATGGAAAATCAATAGGAGAAATTTGGAAGCGTTGATTTTGATCTTAGCGTAAACTGGGCCAATGCATATAAAATAGAGAGAGCGCTTTTAAATTAAAGCGACTCTTCAACTGTGTTTTCGATATTTGTAAACACGTTTACGATATCTATTTATCTTAACCAAAAATTTTATTTATTAATTATAAAGAAATTAAATAATTTATAGAAAAAATTATATGCCTATGCACTGCTCCTGACTCATACGAACACATCCATATCAATTTTATGTGGATATGAGTATGTTAAATGTGGAAAACAGCCTGGCAATTGTTTGTATGGAAAAAATGTTAGCCTATTAATATGTACATAGATATAGATATAGATATATAGATATAGATAGTGGGCACATTTGCCAACGAAGCAAAAACGAAGTAAATCAATAATGGTACAAAACTAAAAACTTTATTTATTAATTATTAAGAAATTAAATAATTTATAGAAAAAAATATATGCCTATGCACTGCTCCTCACTCATACGAACACATCCATATAAATTTTATGTGGATATGAGTATGTTAAATGTGGAAAACAGCCTGGCAATTGTTTGTATGGAAAAAATGTTAGCCTATTAATATATACTAGTATCGCCGGTGCTCGAAATTCGACCATGCAATTTATTTTTTCAACTTTGTATTGGTACAAAAATTACTCCTTTTCGCGGAGATAAGCAACACTTTCCAAATTCCAGTTGTACCGCAACACTGATTTGCCCTTTTGATCACGGTCCGACGCGAAATCATGGTCAAAATCAAGGCAGATCTAGGAAGGTAGGCCCGGTGGTGAGCGCTTTTAAATTAAAGCGACTCTTCAACTGTGTTTACGATATTTGTAAACACGTTTACGATATCTATTTATCTTAACTAAAAATTTTATTTATTAATTATAAAGAAATTAAATAATAATATAATACAATGGCGCTATTATAACTCTGACGAGTTTTATGGCCGAGCTTCTCTCCCAATTCGAGGTGTGCTCCTTTTTGTTTTTCCTACTAATTGGGTGGACCTACAGTTTTATGCCGGCTCCGAACGGCGAATGCGTTTTTTGTGAGAAGCTTTTTCGTGGCAGAAATACTCTCGGAGGGTATGCCGCCCACTGACGAGAGGTGACCGCTGCTCTTAAAAAACCCAATAATTGGATTTTTACTAATTAGAAAAATTTGTTTGGCTCGGACCGTGGTTTGGACCCGAGACCTCTGGCATAGCAGGCGAGCACTCTACCCACTGCACCACAGCGGCCATAAAGAAATTAAATAATTTATAGAAAAATTTATATGCCTATGCACTGCTCCTCACTCATACGAACACATCCATATCAATTTTATGTGGATATGAGTATGTTAAATGTGCTAAACAGCCTGGCAATTGTTTGTATGGGAAAAATGTTAGCCTATTAATATATAGATTTATGTGGATATGAGTATGTTAAATGTGCTAAACAGCCTGGCAATTGTTTGTATGGGAAAAATGTTAGCCTATTAATATATAGATAGTGGGCACATTTGCCAACGAAGCAAAAACGAAGTAAATCAAAAATGGTACAAAACTAAAAACTTTATTTATTAATTATAAAGAAATTAATTAATTTATAGAAAAAATTATATGCCTATGCACTGCTCCTCACTCATACGAACACATCCATATCAATTTTATGTGGATATGAGTATGTTAAATGTGCTAAACAGCCTAGCAATTGTTTGTATGGGAAAAATGTTAGCCTATTAATATATAGATAGTGGGCTCATTTGCCAACGAAGCAAAAACGAAGTAAATCAAAAATGGTACAAAACTAAAAACTTTATTTATTAATTATAAAGAAATTAATTAATTTATAGAAAAAATTATATGCCTATGCACTGCTCCTCACTCATACGAACACATCCATATCAATTTTATGTGGATATGAGTATGTTAAATGTGCTAAACAGCCTGGCAATTGTTTGTATGGGAAAAATGTTAGCCTATTAATATATAGATAGTGGGCACATTTGCCAACGAAGCAAAAACGAAGTAAATCAAAAATGGTACAAAACTAAAAACTTTATTTATTAATTATAAAGAAATTAATTAATTTATAGAAAAAATTATATGCCTATGCACTGCTCCTCACTCATACGAACACATCCATATCAATTTTATGTGGATATGAGTATGTTAAATGTGCTAAACAGCCTAGCAATTGTTTGTATGGGAAAAATGTTAGCCTATTAATATATAGATATATATAGTGGGCACATTTGCCAACGAAGCAAAAACGAAGTAAATCAATAATGGTACAAAACTAAAAACTTTATTTATTAATTATAAAGAAATTAAATAATTTATAGAAAAAAATAAATGCCTATGCACTGCTCCTCACTCATACGAACACATCCATATCAATTTTATGTGGATATGAGTATGTTAAATGTGCAAAACAGCCTGGCAATTGTTTGTATGGAAAAAATGTTAGCCTATTTATATATAGATTTATGGGCTTAAAGCCGATATATATTCTGTCATTTTTAAGGGGAAGTCTAATTTAAAATGGCAATCAAAAAAATTGTTAAATGTAGCAATAAGTGGTCTTCCACCCTCAAATTGTCGCACAATGTAATTGAAAACCACAGCATCGCGTGGCCAGGCTTACTAGTTATTGTTAATACTTAGAGTTCGGCTTTATTAAAAATAACGAATTTTTTATTTTGGTATTAAGATTGTACAGCCTAATCTATAAAAAGAAGTCGGTACATATGTACATTAGATAGGGTCGAAAAAAAATGTTGTAAAAGTCCGCCCCTAAATTTGAAGCTTATGTTGAGAGGGTTAAGGGACACAAAAAAATTTTTTTTGACCCCGCGAAATACCGCCGAAATTGTTTTTTTCTTGTAAGTTTGTTATTTATCATCCGATTTTTAAAATTGATACGTCATTAGTTTCGTATTTTGAAGCTCTACACTCTAATGTCCTTTTGAGCTCTGAAGTCGTTTTCACATAGTTGGGTCAGCTAACTTATTTGTATGTCCACGAATTATCCTCTTTGTATTGCCAAATGAAAGTGCTTCAAAATTCATGACAATGTTGCCTTGAAACGGTTTTACTAAATTAATACGCAAAGAAGTTACGTCACAAAGAAGTTATTTAACGTAGATATTATTTAACTATTTTTTTTAAGCAATTCAGTATATGTAATGTTGTAAAAGTCCGACCCTAAATTTGAAGCTTATATTGAGATGATTAAAGAAAAATTTTTTATTTTTTTTTTTCTGATCCCGCGAAATACCGCCGAAATAGTTTTTTTATTGTAACTTTGTTATTTGACTTCAGAGCTCAAAAGGACATTAGAAGGAAATGTGGAGCTTCGAAATACGAAAATAATGACGTATCAATTTTAAAAATCGGATGTTAAATAACAAAGTTACAAGAAAAAAACCATTTCGGCGGAATTTCGCGGGATCAGAAAAAAAAATTTTTTTTGTCCCTTAATCCTCTCAATATAAGCTTCAAATTTAGGGTCGGACTTTTACAACTTTACATATATTGAATTGCTTAAAAAATAAATTTAATAATAGCCACGTTAAATATTCGTAGTGACGTAACTTCTTTGTTTATTAATTTAGTAAAACCCTTTAAAGGCAACATTGTCATGAATTTTGAAGCACTTTCATTTGGCAAAACAAAAAGGATAATTCATGGACATACAAATAAGTTAGCTTACCCAACTATGTGAAAACGACTTCAGAGCTCAAAAGAGCATTAGAAGGAAGTGTAGAGCTGCAAAATACGAAAATAATGACGTATCAATTTTAAAAATCGGATGAAAAATAACAAAGTTACAATAAAAAAACGATTTCGGCGGTATTTCGCGGGATAAAAAAAAATTTTTTTGTGTCCCTTAACCCTCTCAACATAAGCTTCAAATTTAGGGGCGGACTTTTGCAACTTTTTTTTTCGTATGGGGACCAACCCTATCTAATGTACATACATATGTATATGCAAAAAATGTTAAACGAAAGATTCAATAATGTATAATAAACATGGAAAATTGCATTACCTGCTTTCCATTCCACCAGATCGCAGGCATACCGGCGTACCATTTAGTATAATTACATACATACATATGTACATATGCATTTCATATGTTCCCTGCAGCGAAAACGTGAACTGGTATGAAAGTAAACTAGTTGATCAACTGGTAGGAGACGGAAAAAAACATACCAGTTTGCTTTCTATTAGTTGTTCAGCTGGTATGCAAAAGACAAATTCGATGTGTTTCCTCCGTTCGTCGATTCGCTACGGCTTTACATATTTCTACAATTCTCAAACGATTACTGAGGCACTTAGTATAAAGAGTTTATTATGTTCATCTTCACTTATATGAAATGAAATGTTGCCTTTTCGTAGGACATTAACACATGAAAAATACCAGATGTTTACATGGGAAATGTACACTCGGGCAAGTAGTTGACTGTTTACGGTATACTGGTATAATTCTAGTTTGCAACTGGTTACTTTCGCTGCAGGGTTAATCCACAACGGAGTGGCACATGTACGTGCGTACAACACATACATGCACAAAGGACTATTATTTTTTCTCTGCCCGAAATATCCGTCCTTTCGCGACAGAAATTTTTCGCTGCTCAACGAAAACCGTCGCTGTCCAACAGTGACGGAAAAAAATTGAAAATAAAAGTTTCCCACTGACGGAGACAGCTATTCTGTAAACAATAAGTGTTATCGGCGTTGCTCAACTGTTATTCTTTTGTGTTTACATGAAACTGTTATTTTAGGACACTTAGAAAAAACAACAGTTATGTTGGACTCTGGAAGTCACGGATGAGCATCTCCCGGTGAAGCAGCGGTTTTAGCCTATATTACCTGCTATTCAAAAACTGGTTTATAGCGAACTTGATCGCATGTTAGAGCTAGGAGCAATTGAGGAGAGCAATAGCAGTTGGAGCTCACCGGTTTTCTTGGTCATAAAAGGTATGAAAAATCGCCTATGCTTAAATGCTCGCAAAGTTAATGCGCGAACAATTAAAGACGCATACCCTCTCCCTCATATTGATGGCATTTAAATCCGATTACAAAATACACGTTATATTTCAGCAATAGACCTCAAAGATGCCTTTTGGCAAATACGGCTGGAACGAAAATCGAGGGAGAAAACAGCCTTCACTGTACCTGTACCTCTCATCACTTTACAGTCATGCCATTTGGGTTGTGCAACGCGGCACAGAGATAATACAGACTGTTGTATGTACCAGTTATTTATTGTTTTACCAAAATTATCATTTTTTCTTTATATACATTTGTTATGTTAATTACCTTATATATCTAGTCTGTAAGATTGTGACTTTAATAAATTTGATTGAATTGAATTGATGGACAAGGTGTTACCCGCTTCCCTTTCCGAGTCTTTGTTTGTCTATTTAAATGATTTACTTGTTTGTTCTGAAGATTTTGTGTCACATTTATGTTTGCTAGAGGAGGTCGCTAAATGTTTACGCGAAGCAAAGTTGACGATAATGTGAAGAAAAGTAAATTCTGTATCAAGGAAGTTAGATATCTTGGATATGTAGTAGGTAATGGGTACATTCGCACAGATTTAAACAAGGTTGCCTTGAGAGATTTCCCTGAACCGAAGACCCCGGAACAACTTAGGAGGTTCCTAGGGATGACAGGCTGGTACGGACGGTTTATCAAAGACTATGCGACTATTGTGGCACCATTACACGATTGCCTTACTCAGGAAAAACTAAAGAAGTTTATGATGACTGATGAGGCAAGGAACGCTTTTGAAATACTACAACGTAGCCTCATATCGGCAACTGTGTTGACACACCGACTTTGACAGACGATTCTATATTCAATGTGATGCATCGACTGACGGAGTTGGGGGTGTTCTTTTCCAACTAGACGACGACAACGGACGACCGATAGCATATATGTCAGCTAAATTAAATCATGCACAACGAAATTATAGTATAACCGAATTGGAATGCTACGCTGCGGTATTGAGCATAAAACGCTTCCGGCCATATGTGGAAGGGCTGCCGTTTACGGTGATTACCGACCACGCAAGTGTAAAATGGCTAATGAAACAAAAAGATTACAGGCGTACGATTTTGAAATCGAGCACCGTAAAGGAACGCAAAATGTTGTGCCGGATGCTTTATCGCGTATATACATGGACGAGATAAATTTAAATATGCGCGTTTAAATTCTCCATTTTTCACCACGGACGAGTACGGGGAACTGAAAAGGACTGTGACAGACAATAAGACTAAGTTACTTGGCGTATGTGTGTCAGACGGCTATGTTTATAAGAAGACGCAGTGTAACCGTGGGGATGAAGTAGAAGATGACCATGCCTGGAAGCTCTGGGTGCCAACTGAGTTGCGGCAGGATCTGGTAGAATCATCTCATGCCTCGCCATCTGCAGGTCATGGTGGCATACATAAAACGTTGGGCAAGACTAGAGAGAAATATTATTGGCCGGGAATTGTTACCGACATGCAGTTGCATGTTAGCAACTGTGAAAATTGTAAAACGAATAAAACTCAAAACGCTTTTAAGAAGCCAACCATGGGCAAACAGCATGTGACAGAGCGACTTTTTCAGCGGTTGTATATGATGAATTTCATATCAAACCCAATATGCGTTGAACCCGACCCCCTCAGAATTTGATGAAATTTTGAATAGAGGTACATCTTACCTACCCAACACAACCTCATTTTTAGAAATTGCATTTTCGCAAAATTGTGGGCGTGGCAAGGTATCGAAATATTTGAAAATATTCGAAAATATTCGAAAAATGACGATAATAGGTACTTTTAAAGTGTGATTACTAGGGAATGGCTTTACCGATTTGAAATTAGCTTTCAAAAAAAATACACAGTAAAATTTTTTTTTTGTTTTAGTACACTGAAAAAAATGTTTTCCAAAATAAAAGTTGAAACTGAAAAAACACTTCAAAGATCAAGCGATTTTGAAAAACAAGAATTTTTTTTAGAAAGGTCTATTTAATATATATAACATATCTGAGAACTAAAATGGTCTTTTTTTTTTTTTTTTTTATTTATTTAAGTATACGGTAAACGTCAAGCTGTGTAGATGTATAATAATTTGCTCTGTGCTTTAGTGCTTTAAAAAATTATATTAAAAATATTTCTTGCGTTGTTTATGAAAATAAAGTGCTTAAATAGTGTGCTAAAATTAAATTAATTAATTTAACTGTCGCAATATAATATTATTCGCTTTTATTTTATTAATTAAATCAATTGTGTTGCCGAGGCAATTTTGCATAGTGTTGTTGTTGCAGTTGAGTGGCTAATTTTGTCATTTAATTAATTTTGGCGCGCACTCATTTACTTTGCTTGTTTTTATTTACATTTACTTTGCGCATTTCTATTCATCCTCTCATTCTCTTCTTTTTCCTTTTTTGTCACAGCTGTTTGCCGTGTTTATTAAGCGTCTCAAGTGTACCTTAAACTGCTCGCTACAGTTTCTCTAAAACTGTAAAACTACCTTATTGATATTCAAACTTTTTGCCTTATATTTAACCTTTCACTGCTTATTTAGACACAATCCATACATGCATAGTAGTTGCTAATTTTGTTTATATTTTTTTGTTTTTACTATTGTTTAATTTAATTTTCAACTTTTTATTTTTAATATGTCTTGCATGTATAGTAACTGCTCATTGAAAAGCGACTCCGAACGCTTCGTGACTTGCTGGCTCTGCGATGGGCTTGCTCATATGAAATGTGCCAGTTTGACATGGATAGTTCTGGACGCTATCGATGACAAAAAGGGCGTTCGCTGGTCTTGTTCGAAATGCAGATCAACGGAAATTGATCTCTTCAAATTATTTCGTCAAACCAGGAACGGCTTTTCTGAAATTGGTAGAGAGTTGACTGCTCTAACTGAGAAATTTAAGTACTATGAGGGTATGTTTAAATCCTTCAAGTGTTTAGATACTGATAACCAAATAATCCCCTTTTATCCGTTGCACCTGATAATGAAGTGGCCCGTAAAAATCTTCAGGTCGATCATGTGCAGAATACGGTGGAGCTGATTGACTTGGCTTCACCGAGACTTGCAGATGATAAACCTAAATCATCAACAAAAGTAACATCCCGAAAAAATCCCAAACTGAATGGTCCTTCTCTCGGATTATAATCCGCAGTGAAGGAACCGGTTGTTGTCCCACCTAAAGAGCTGGTTGTTGTGCCTCCTATAAAATCAATTTTCGTGTCGAGATTCGACATCGATACCACCGAAGAAGACTTGAAATTTTTCATTTCATCTAAAATTAAAACTGATAAATTAAAAAATTTAAATTTAATTACAACCGAAATGTTGCCTCGTTTAAAATTGATGTACCTTTAAGTGACTTTGATGCTCTTTTGAGTACGTCTTTTTGGCCGTCCGGAGCTTTTGTCCGTGAATTCGAACACAGACCAAGAATTCGTAATACAAATTTAGCTAAAATTTCTTCCGTTCCAAAAAACTAGTATCTAAATCCGCTTTGAATATTTACTATCAAAATCTGAGAGGTCTGAATACTAAATTAACTAACTTATACTTGAAAACGGTTGAATCTAACTTTCATATTATTTGTTTTACTGAAACATGGCACAAACCACATACATTTAATTCCGAAATATTTAGTAGCATGTACCAAGTATACACGAATGATCGTTTAGACAGAGTCGGCGGAGGTGTATTGCTAGCCGTACATTCTTCAATACCATCTGAAGAAATTGATGTAAACCTCGTTCTACCCTTTGAATTTAAATGCATCCGCATTAAGGTCGGCAAAGGTCACACTTATTTTGCAATATGTTACATTCCTCCCTCGTCTGATCTATCAGTATATTTGCAACTTATTTCTTCATTTAAATTTCTTATCTCTAGAATGACACAGTTAGATTCAATAATCGTCTTAGGACACTTTAATCTTCCCCACATTTCATGGCGCATTGCTGATCACAATACTGTGCCACTTACATCTAATATTAATAATACCATTTTCATTGAAGAAATATCTGACCTCTGTCTACATCAAATCAATACTATTAGAAACGAGTTTGGGAAAATGCTTGACTTAATTTTTGTAGATGATGTATCCAATTATACTGTAAACAGGGCTAATGCCCTGGTATCACCTGTTGATGTTTACCACCCTCCTTTAGAGTTGGTTTACGAAATTATAAATAACGATAACCGTGGTAACGTAAAAGAGTTTAACTCTGAGTCTAGTTTTTGTTACAATTTTTCTAAAGCAAACTATAATAAACTTAATAAAGAACTCTCAAGATTGGTATGGCCAGACTATAATGGAAACGTCGATCTAAATGTTTTGCATTTCAATAACACGATTCTTAACCTTTTTGAGAAATACGTACCGAAACATAAACGCAAATATAATCTTTTGTATATAATCTTTGTATCTTTGGGCACTAGAGAGTTAAGAGCTTTAAAAAATAAAAAATCGCGCTTCTTTAAAATATATAAGAAGTCTGGTTCTCAAAAGGATTATATGAAATACTCAGTTCTGCGTCATAAGTACTCACTTCTAACAAAAAGTGATAAGTCTTATATATTTAAAATGAAAAGAACATTTTTTCCAACCCGAAATCGTTTTATGGTTTTGTAAACTCGAAACGTAGAAGACGATTTTAAAGATTCAATAGCTTTTTCAGACGATTTACTAAAAGCCACTAGCTCACCCAACAATTTACAGAACATTTCATCGAATTTTGCAGAACCATTTAATAACTTTTCCGATATGGCTACAGTCGAACAAAAGAAGTCTTTTATCAGTTATTGCGCTACGATTATAAGAGAAAATTACGCTGGCGATCCATTAGCGTTAGATTCCTTCCTAGACAAAATTGAATTAATAGCAGAAGCAAACCTTGAGACAACTCTTATATCTTTTGTGAAATCGAAACTTGAAGGAAAAGCACGGGAAGCAATTCCGACTAATGTGACGTCTATACAAGACATTAAAAACGCTCTGAGAATTCGTATTAAACCGGACAATTCCAAGGTAGTTGCAGGGAAAATAGCTTCACTCAGAGTTTCAATAATAACTTAACAGATTTTGCCAAATGTGTAGAAGAACTAGATGATGCTTTAGAGCGATCTCTAATAATTGAAGGCATGTCGAAGGCTAAAGCGCATGAAATGGCAGTCGAGCAATCAGTAAATGTTTGCAGATTAAATACGCGCTCTGACTTAGTGAAAGCAATTCTGGCATCGACTTCCTTCACTGATGCAAAAGACGTAGTAGCAAAGATGATCGTAGAACAGAATAATCAGGCGACAGAAAGACAAGTTTTAGCTTTTCGCTCAAGAATTCCCAATCACAGCAATTTCCGTAATAACAATAACAATAACTTCAATAGATACAACAACAATAGTAATTTCAATAGATACAACAACAATAACTATAATAGGTTCAATAACAACTTTAATAGGTACAACAATAATACCAGTAGGTATAACAACAACAACCAAAATAGACAAAACAACAATTACACTACTCGACACCAAAAATTACCAAGAATAAAATAATACTTTTCTAAAGCGAAATTTTACGCTGATTCCGAATATTATCTCCATTTTTTTGTTGCAGACCCAGTTTTTGAGATATTGGTAAAAATGTGGAAAATGCCATATATGCAAGACATTGCATCACATAAGTGCATCAAAAAGTTTTATTAGACATCGTGGCGATTTGACATCAAGATGTGAAGGAATTTTAGGCGGCATCTACAATCTTTTGCAAATAAAGTAAATTTTTGTTACCTAGAAATCCACAAACAGTTTGTTAAAAACTGCTGCAAGCAGTAACAAGATCTATCATGAAATAGTTAGAACTTTTGTTCTGTTTGTGGATTTCTAGTTAA